>CANYLF010099543.1:0-10710 GCA_948193215.1 Bocquillonia castaneifolia
AAGCTTCTAGTTAAGAAAAACTCCTCTAAACTTACTATATATATTCACTCAAAAGCTCTAAAGTTCAAAAATGGTGTTTTGGGTAAAGTAAGAATAGAAATGAAGAAAAGGAAGAAGATGAAGAAGATGAGAAGAAAATGAAGAAAAGGTGTAGGATTAGTCTTGTAGAGATTGTCCACTAACTTATTATTTAATTATTATTATTATTACTATTTCATTGCCACTCATCCACTCCCATCTCATGCCACTTGTCACCTCTCACCCTCCCTTGGACACTTGTCCTCTTCTAGAATAATTTGCCTACACCACCCCTCAAACTTATTCCTACTAACCATCTAGTCCAACTCTCATACTTCTTTTATAAATAGATCCTCTAACTTTTCTTACAACTAGGTCCTTTCTAACCAAAACTTCCATAAACCTTGATGCTCTCCAAAAGTTATTCTACCAATCATTATTATGCAATGCATCACACACAATTATGGTGCAAATGATATGATATGATTAATGTTTATTCCTTAAAAATAAAAACTAGGCCGTGACAATGATCTTATTACTTAATTAAATGGGAAATTACCCCAAGTACGGATGACTCTTTTCGAACCCAGAAATCATCTGGTGTGATGACGAATGGGATTTTCCCAAAAAGTAATCTACCTGTTTGTTAATCACTAGGTGATCCCGAAGCAATTCGGGTGGCAACTCCACATTTTTCATAAAACTTAAAAATCCATTTAGTGGGTATGTCACCATTGCTATTGGACACCAACTGACGAGCAATGGCAATATTAGGACTGCGTCCCGGGCGCTCTGTCCACATATAACATATAAAACAGGAACTTACTGAAAGCATGTGCTCCTGAACTTGCACGGCGAGTGAGTTGTGCGTCTGCCCTAAAAGACCTTCCATGTCAGCTAGAAGACTTATTTCCCTGCTGATCAGGGCGTCAACTCGATTATCTTTAATGGTGGGATTCCCCAGCTTGTCCACCCATTCTTGAGCATAAGTGCTCACATCAGCAAGCTCGCCCTCGGAGCTAGAGGACCCATCATTAATGGTCTCCAACAGCTGAGAGCGTGTCTTCTTTTTTACCGCTGCCGCCTTCATTCCCACCTTCACCAATCTTTTTCTCTTCCTGCTCGCCTCAGAGGGTTGTTTTTGAGATACTTCAGGCATAGTGCCCTCCACAGGTGGAATGGGTCCAGTAGTAGTTGTATTGGCTCCTGTGGGAGGAGCAGTTGATGGGTTCACCTTAGTAGCTCCAGCTCCTACTTCGGCTATCATAGCAGCAAAATTGAATCTCGGCATCTATACAGGAATAAATAAAATAAATATAAGTAAAAGGGAGAAAAATATAAATACCATTGGATGGTGAATGGCTGGGTTCGCCAGCTTCAGCTCCTAGGCTAGTTTCTTCCCCTTCAAAATCCTCCTCAGATTCATCCGCTAATTGTGGGCCAAAGGGTCTGGTCTTAGGGGCATAATCCTCTCCATAAAGGTTTTTTTTAAGGAGGGTTTCAAGATGGACTATTAGGAGTTCAGACAAGAATTGGGCAATGTCCACAGAGGTGCTGGCTAACGTCCTCACCTGTTTAGGTTTTTTAAGAGTAGACCAGCTATTAGGGATTTTTCCCCACCCTGCTTCACAGGTCACTATGTAAAAATTATCTCACCACCCTTTTAAATGGTTCTTGAGACCCTCAAACCTCTTCCTAATCGCCTAAAAGGTGACATACTCAGAAGTGCCTACTCTCTCCACCACGCTATATGCGTTTAGGAAGATTTTGGGGGTCAAGGCATAACCTTTTGGCTGACATATGATGGAGGTGGCTGTAAAGAGTTTGTAGGCATTGGGATGGAGGCGAGACAAAGGACATTGTATGGTTTCTAAGATTTTTTGAAGTGTAGGGTATAAGGGGAACCTAAGACCATTCTCCATAGACTCCTTATAAACTATTTGTTCCTTGGGGCCTAGGGTTTGGTTGGCAAAGCTACCCTTCATAGGTAACCTCACTGAGTAACCCTCTAAGAGACCGCCATACCTAGTGGTGAACATATCTAGTTTATCCTCAAATTATTTTACGGGGTGAAGATCTACTGTATCCATAGGCTATTTACAGGCCGTGTGTTTAATTTTAAAGTTTGGAGGAGGAAAAGGTTTAGGGGCTACTTTTGTGGTCTTACTGCTAGCACTGGATGACTCGGTATCACTATCTGAAGGGTTATAAGGTTTATCATCTAATGGAAGAATGGGGCGAACTACTTTTAAAGGCTTGGGGTTTTCAGTGTTTGAAGTGTATTGAGGTGTTGAAGTGTTAGCCTGAGGGTTTGGTCATATGCAATTGGGTTAGTTGACACCGTTTGAGGAATCTGACGACACTGAAATGACAGAAGGTCTGGCCTGGGGGGTTGATATGGAAGATGAAGAGGTTGATATATAAAAAGAAGGGATCATTATGAATGACCTAAAATCTACACAGAAAAGTCCCAAAAATAAACAATTATCAACGTAAAGAAGACTTAAAAGTTATCGTAACAAAGTAAAACCACAGATGCACTTCTCAAGTAGACATTTTGTCAGATAAGTGAAAGACATACACATATCATAATGAAAAATTGTAAACAGATAATAGCAAACACAAACAGTGTGTTTAGATCTAGCAAATCCCAGAACATATCAAGAATACAGAAAGTATCAACATGCATTTTATAGATTGAAAAGGCTATAAAAGAAAATAGAAAATACCAAAAAAAGAAGAGATTTATGGTTGTGGAAGACGCGTTTTGACTCATTCGGCAAATAGCTTGTTAGTAGCAGTGAAAGCGCCGGTGAAATAGAGAAGTAATGGTGGCCGGAGAATGATTGGATCGTTTGAGCAGAGGGAGAGAAAATAGAGAAATGTTTCGTCTGAGAATGTGAACAGCGAAGAGAGAGAATTTGAAAGTTTTTAAAATAATAAGGGTAACTTGAGAGGGGGAAGTTGAACGATTTTTAGCTAAAAATACGTGGACGGTTTCTCCTAAGAAATTGAACTAACGTGACTACTTAGTGGGACACGTGTCGACTACAGTCGTTTCATATTTATTGCAGTCTCTAGTACTCTTTGACACTCACCCATCTAACAGCAGTCTTCTAAGGGAAACGTGTCCAGTACAGGCGATTCTCATCAAATCATGATGCCAAAGGGTTCGCCTTTGTTCAAAAGAGACTTTACTGCAATACGGATTGCCAAAGAATGAAATCACCCTCAAGCTAAGTCTTTGGCATTAGCACTGCTGGGTGGGGGGGGGGGGGGGACTTGTGATATGAATCACACCTTTAAGCTCAAAAGGCCCAAGAGGCCCATTTCATGCTAGGCTCACGATAGCCCATTATATGTCATGACACCTTGAATCCTAAGTCAAGGGGGACTCTTTAATCTTAAGCGGGGTTCCCAATCCTAGGGGGACTCTGACTCACTACAGTAAAGGAGGACTCCTAAGCCTATTAGGACAAGGATTCCTAGGCTCAAGAGGATTGTTCCTACCACTATATAAACCCTGCCATCCAGGGTATCAAGTATCATTCTCTCATTCTAATACATTCATAGCTATCAGGAGAATATCTCTAACTTGATAGTCGGAGTCAAACCCCGGGAAACACCCCGGGGACCACCCTAAGTCTCTCTTTTTATGCAGGTTAGGTTAACTTCGGTGATCAGACAATCTCAGGGGAACCTCAGGCTAGGCTTCGTTCTTGGAGAAACGTCTGAACGTTTCACAGTGATTTTTATCCAATTATATTCGTTCTCTTAAGGTATATTTAGTAGCTTTGATGGAAATAAAGAAAATGAACATTGATGATTTCTTAATTCAAAAATTGCGGCTGAATTTAGATTTCAAACTTCATTTTATAGCTTCTTTAGGTGCTTTTGTTGGCCTTTTGTTGATTTGGAACTCTGTGGTTATTAATCTAATGAATGTTTTTTTTGGAGATGGGTGGATTTACATGGTTTTCTTATGGGATTCGCATAATGTTTGATTTATTTTAATTTATGGTAGTTCCTTAGCTCATGAAAGGATCATTTTTTGGGATTCTATTTCTCACCTTTTTGTCTTTGATGGGTTCATTGTTTGTTCCGAAGATTTTATTGAGACCTTAAATGCCTCTTAATGCTCAAATTATTATTCCTTCTCTTCTACTATACACGCCTTTAGGGATTTTGTCAATGATTCTAACCTACAGGACATTCCTCTTCATGGGAGCTTTTTTACTTGGAGTAACTCCATCTCCAAATCAAAGATTGATTGATGCTCCATCTCTTCTAATGCAAATGTCTTTTGGCTGAATCTAGTCCTCAGAGCTTTGCCTCATATTCATTCGGGCCATTCTCCTCTTTGGTTTTCTTCATATAAGGCAAGTAATTAGGGCCAAAACCTTTTCTATCCTTAAATGCTTGGTGGTCTCATAAGCTCTTCAAACATTTTGTGTTTGATACTTAGAAGGAAATTAGAATTTTGTTACCATTTTGTTCCTTTATTGCTAAGGTTTGAATGTTAAAGAAGAATATTCATTTCTGGAATAAAGCTATTTTTTGTGATATTTCTAATAATTATGCTACCATTCTGCATGAGATTGAGAATTTGCAGAATGCTCTTAATGCTCGTGATCTTTCTCCCTTAGAAATTGATCAGCTTGCTTCCTTAAAAGTTGATTATTTCCATACTTTGGCTAGAAAGAAATCCTTATGGAGGCAGAAGTATAGGACTAAGTGGATTCAAGAGGGAGACAAAAACACAAAATATGTTCATGCACTGGCAGCATCTCATAATAGAAATAATTTCATTTCTGAAATTTTGATGGGTGATGTGAAATTTTTGGATTCTGATGGAATTAAAAATGCTTTTTTGGCTTCTTCAAAAAATTCTTTGCTGCCCGGGTTATTCCATTCTCTTTGCAAAGTTTGCCTTTTGAAGAAGCTTAATGATAATCATTCAAATTCTCTTATCCAACCTTTTAAAGAAGAAGAAGTTTAAGTAGCTATTTCTTCTTGTAATGACTCTAAAGCACTAGGGCCTGATGGCTTTAGTTATTTTTTTAAAAGAAATATTGGAAGGTTATGAAGCTAGAAATTGTCTCTATTTTTTCTGACTTCTTTTTGAAAGGTATTTTGCCGAAAGGGATTAGCTCTTCCTTTATAGTGTTAATTCCAAAGATTTGAAGGAGTCTCAGAACCTAGTCAAATTAATTTTATCAGCCTCCTGAATGGTATTTACAAACTTGTTTGTAAAATTTTAGCTTTGAGATTGGCGGGTGTCATTCCTAAGGTCATTTCAGAAAACCAATATGGTTTCATCATAGGGAAAATTATTCATGAATGCTTTAAGATAACTTCAGAGATTATTTTCTTGGCTAATAAATCTTGCCAAAAAACTATTCTCTTGAATCTAGATTTCCATAAAGCTTTTGATAGCTTTTATAGAATTATTTGGAGAAAGTGACGGAGCAAATAAATTTTTCAAGATGCTTGATTACTTGGACTTAACATTGGCTTCCTTCAGCTTTTTTTTTTTATTTATCATTGTTGATTAATGGTAGCTCTTCCAAGTCCTTTGATCTTTATAGAGGAGTTTGCTAAGGTGATCTGATGTCTCCTTTTCTTTTTAATATTACTGTTGAGGGGCTATAGACACCTGAATTTTGGATGCAGGATTATGGAAGTGGCTTGGGAGCCCAGTGATGAATACAACCTATCAAAAGGCCATTCTTTGTGCCACATTGCTGTTGATATGAAATGATAGAGTCCAGAATGCACTCCACGGTTCTTCAATCGATCGATCAGTTCTTCAGTAATGAACCGATCGACTGTTTGTCCTAGTATAGGCCCATATTTGTACACAAATTCAAGAGGCCCAATTGAATAATCGGCCAGCTGATTGACAAAGAACCGATCGGTCCTTCTCAATGAACCGATCGGTCCTGCGTCTGCTGGTAGAGTGTAACTATAGTTATTCTCTATGAAGCGGCTGATTTAACACATCAGTACATACTAATGTTTACCCTAATCTCTGAGCCTATAAATATTCGCTTAATAACATAGTAGGGGGGGGGGGGACTTTTTCTTTTAGCAATAATTAACACTTTGGATGAAAAAATAACACACATACACTAAACACAAAAAGAAATAAAATAGAGAGGAAGGAGGAAGGAACTTAGGTTCTCGATTTCTTAATTCTGTGAAGCTCCAATCTTCTCAAAGTCTTCATCAACACGGTAAAAACTCATAATCTGATGGCAACAACCATCCACAACCATTCAAGCATCACTCTCAGAAAGTCTGGATGTATATTTTCATTTTCTAAGTTTCTGTAACTTTCCATTAATTTTTCACTAACTCCATTTTCACTTTATGTTTATGCTTATAACATCCTGGTGAGGAGGAGATGCTGTTGGAATAAACAGACTAAATTTTGGACTGCCAGAGCTCAAGTTATAAATCAAAATGTGTTTTTGATTCATTAACTTAAGGATCTACCAAAACCTGTCTTTACAGCCGTTTTAGGGCTCCTATAGCTTCTTTAGGCTTTTGTTTGCTATGGTGTATATTCCATTTGGTAAAATATATAATAAATAGGTTGATACAGAGCTTCAAAGTATTGATCCCTTCATTATAGCACCAACCGGTCCTTTGAAAGCATTCCTTCAGGTCTTAGATTAGCCGATTAACTGATCTAATTCTTTAGATCAGCTGATTGACTGGTGGTACCAAATATATTTTCATATGTTTCGGCATGGGCCTTACTGAAGATTTGTTCGGTTCATCATTGAAGGTTCAACTGGTCCTTTGACATGGTTCCTAAGTTTGATCAGTATGAAGGAGGGGACCTGAAGACCTCAAATCTGCTGAAGCTTCAAGATCAACTGATTGGTTCTTCTCCAAAGAGCTGATCGGTTGATCGGTAAACGTTCCTAACTCTCGTTATTTTTTATGCCAAAACACATTAAATAAATGTTAGATTAATTAATCTAGTTAAATAATTAAACCTAGTAAATAAATAGCATAAAACTGGTAGAAAATCATTTCTCCTTTTCTTTCTCTAAGGGTGTATGCATATTCCTGCCATTTTATTATCTCGGGTAATAAATAATTAATTAATGTTCAAACATTAACTTGTAAATAATGTAAAATATATTAGAAATTGAGTGTGGATGTATAGCATGTAAATGAATAAGGAAATAACCAATCTGGTAAGAATCATTAAAATAAGTAGAAATCCACCACCATAGCAAACAACACTCAATCTAATTAGGGCTAATCAAGCAGATTAAGGCAGAGAAATAAAATTGGCTAGAAATAATATTAGAGACGATCATTCATCCTTTACTGGTGCCATAATATTTTTTGGGAGATTTATCACTTTAAATTGTTTGTCTTCTGTAGAAAATAATAACCAAATTAATTAATTCAATGGGAAATTTCCTTACTATGGAATGTTTATTTCGAACCTAGAAATCATCTGGAGTGATGACAGATAAACATCCTAAATGAATTAACCTGTTTTGTTATCACTAGGCAATCCCGATGCATTTCGGGTAGCGACTCTACATCTTTTCTTTAAAAGTTAAATCCCCCAACAGTGAGTCAGCTTCCCATTACCATTGCACGCCTCCGCAGGCACATCCTGTTGTCCACAGTGGCAACTACACTAAGGAAGTTTTTAATAATTAGACAGAATAAGGTTCCAAGCAGTTTCCTATCTATTGAATTAATCTGGCTATTATTTCTCCTTCCTGCATTGCATTTCTCTGCATGTCGCTTAGCCTTAATACTACATATAATGTAGTCCAATGATTCCAGTTGTGTCTTGGAATGTATTATCAGTTACTACCACTCACAGAATTGAGTATTCTTTCTCGTCACTCGTACTCCTGACGGAGGAGATGGTAGAAGAAAGCCTACTTGTTGTGGAAGCCTTCTAGCCAACCCGGTGGTCCTAAACCACATATATAATTACCTTAGTAACTTCCCCTAGGATATACCCAAGTAATCCTATGTGTTTGTAATGCTACCATGAGTATTTATGATCATTAAGCTTAAAGCCTATGCTAAAACTTTGTCCATTTGAAAGCAAATTGATGCAAAATGATATATACTAAATTATCATAAGTACTATTGTTTGGTTGGATGCTTTAGAGATAAATGTAAGATCGACAGTACTATTATCCCCTGTTGATGAAAGAAAGTACCCAAGCCGTGACTTAGGAAAAATGGACTTTACCTCGAAACACATGTGTGAGAGAAATAAGGTTGGAAGGCCTGCCATTTAGTAGTATTTATTGTACAACTAACCATTTGCTTGTTTTCCTTGTCATGCACACATGCATACATGCATGCATTCTAAATTAGTTTATGTCTAACCATTTTTTGATTTGTAATCAATATGGCAAGTAGCTCTTGACATTCCCGTACCACTTCCCGATGAAAGGAAATGACCACCTGGACACCTACAGCCATTATTGACTCAGAAGCCGGGCATGCAAAAATATTATATACGGAGCAGCCTTTGTCAACTACACTCGAGACATTACAGGAGTATGGTCTAATCACCTTAAGACTAGCCAAGTCTAGCCCAAACATGTTCTCACATAGGTTTCAGGCCAAAATTACTGTGAATATTATGAGATTGAAAGGCAGAGAACGGATAGATGTCAAACCTTGAGGAGAATCCTGCAAGAATTCATCGAGAGGGGTATTCTGACACAAGTAGGGTTGGGCAATTAAATACACCCTGAGCGCCTGCCTTGCCTAGTGGGATTTTCCAACACCAAAAGATGATCATGAGGGATTTGAACACTTAGCTAGGATTGAGTAGAGGCCTCTAGAAGTATATCAAGATTTGTTAGAATAAGGACTAATGACAGTCCTCCCACCACCTCCCACCTTAGAAGATGGAGTGCTCAGGTTTTACACCTTTTACGATTATCACAGTTCCCTAGGACACTATGTAGATGAATGTTTAGCCTTGAGAAGAAGGGCCAATGGACTGATTAATGAAGATAAGTTCACCATATCTGAATATGGGATCATAACATTTGTAGAAAGATAAAGGCACGATAAGATTATAAGCTTGTTACCTAGACTGTTTGCCTTCGAAGAAGTGCCTCCATTACACTTAAAAGAACCTCCCCTCATTACCAAGGTCACATTCAATGAAATCATCATGGAACTGAGGGCAAGAGGATATGTGGAACCCCTTATTACCAAGTTCATACCCGAGTCCTTCCCCATAAATGAGTCTTATCGCTACAATCAATTAACCGGGCATCACCTGGACGATTGTTGTATATTCATGGAGGTTGTCGGTGAGCTTATTATTGAAGGAATATTAATTACACTGAGAGCAGAACCATGGGTTACATAAGAGAATGGAAAGATTATGAAATGAGATGTGAGCCTAACACGGTAGCGTCAGCTTCAACCTCCATAGATGAACTGTCAGATTTAAGGGTATAAGAAGTAGCACTGTTGTCTAATGAAGAAGGAAATTGACTCCTCGACTATGTGGCAGAAAGTCATGGCGATGAGAAATATAAAGGAAGAAGAGAGAAGAGAAGAAATGGAGAGATGTGAGTCAGAAGATTAGGTTTTGGTAGGTTACAGTCTAGATCTTTAGCTTGCTTAAGAACTTTGCAGATGCAATATGCACTTCGAGGAGTGCTCTTACATATATAGACATATCACCTAATTTTGTCTGTAATATAAAGTGGCATGTACTGAACACTATTTTATCTTATAACAATGGTGTGATTACTTATCCTCTTTTCAATATAGAATGGATACTTGAAATAATGTGATTAATGTAAGGTTGGTTGAATTTGAGACATGACTGATCGGTTTTGATAAAATTCATTCTTCACCTACAAACAAAATCACGCAGGACCGTATCAGATTGGATTGGCTAACGGATAGAATGATAAGAGGCTTGGTTTTCAAATGCTGAGATATCATAAAGTCACCTCACTAAGATGAGAAGCTAAGAAAAGAAAGGAGAACTGTTTGCCATAAATACACATTCACATGATAGGAATTTCATGCATTCTTGCTTGTGACGCATTGTATCTTCATTTGCATTTTATGTGACTCTCTCACCCTTTTGTTTTACATTAATAATGGCATAAAATACCAATCTTAAGAAAATTCTAAAGATCATAAGTGAGGAGGTACGATCCATATTGCGTGAACACCAAGGAATGTAGTCTTTAGACTCTTCAGGTAGTTATCCCATGGTTCAGAAGGAAATGCTGCCCGAAAAGTGTCAACATCAGGCTTCCTCCTCACTGAATTTGAAAAACTACCCAATAACAAGCCATCCTAAACCAGATGAGACACAGATCAATGAAGGAGGCATGAATCATAATCCTTGCTCATTTGTCGAGCTTGTCAACCCCTTTTTGAAATCTTTAAATTAGCAGAGGAGCAAGGATTGTGTGACGACCCGAATCGGACACCAAAATAATACTCATTAAAATACATAATGATAGTAATTAAATCCGAACTCAAAAATATACAATAAGTTTTTTTTTATATAAAACTGGAAACGAACAGTTTACCGAAAATAACAGTTTTACTGAAAATCACAGTTTTAAAAACAGAATACAGCAGACTACTAAAATAGAATTACAGCAGACTAAACCAGAATTACAGCAGACTAAACCAGAATTACAGCAG
>CANYLF010099642.1:0-11964 GCA_948193215.1 Bocquillonia castaneifolia
TATGTGAGTTAATATTATATTTATATTATGCTTAGTAAATTGCATGCTATTATATATCATGCTATGTGTATTAGAATTGTGTGTTCTCTTTATATGATTGCATTTAAATAATTATATATGGAAATATTAGTTATGCTATTATTTATATACATACGTATATTGAATGAAAATCTGTGATATGATGATTGTGGTTGGTGTGGATACAATTACGCTTGTGATGTGTTGGTGATTCTGATTGTGACTGTGAAAGGTTGGAGGATAGTCTTGGGTGTCGTTAGACTGTGTGCACACAAAAGTAGGATATATTTAGATGGATATTAAGGACGGGGCGTGCTCGGTGAGGGTTTCTCGGGCGCCGATCCTTTTGATTGTTTGCACTACGGCTTGCTCAGTGAGGGCTTCTCAGGTGCCAGATACTGTATTTTGGAAAAGAGACCCGAGTGGATATAAGACAAGTGATGTGATTTAGGATTGGGATAGAAGTCTATTAGGAGTTCTACTTTGATCTTCCACCTTTGTATGATTGTTTGATTGTGATATTTGTTGGATTGAAAACCAATTGTGTGAAGTGCTTGTATGCATGTTTATATATTATATTAAATTAAATTATATTATATATATTGCATGATTGTATGAATTTAGGTTGTACAATATAGATATAATATTAATTCACTCAGTGAGGTCTGACTCCCCTTAATTATATTTTATAGGTTATTTCACGAGTCAGCCTAATTCTTTGACAGTCACCTTGCAATTTCTTTCTCTGCAACGTTATTTATTTATTAAAAATATTTTAATTATTCTTAATTCTAGTTACTTCGCAGTTGTAGAAATTTGAGTTATAATGTTTATATTAAAATAGACATATGGTTTGATTGTATTTTCATTTATTTATTTCGGTTAATTTGAAAATTTATTTAATATATGTATACATGATATGTTTTTAAAGTGAGATTTGGTTAGATAGCATTTGTATTAGGCTTGCTACGGGTTTCGGTGGCTTTAAACCTACCCATTCCCTAGTGCCGGTCTGACTCGGATTTGGGTCGTGACAATACCACTTAATTACTTATTAATGTTAATAATTTTTTTCCAATTAATTTGTTAACTAATTTATCTAAAGTAATAATTTTTTTCTTTTTCTGTTACTCTTCTTAGAAAGAATTTTATTTTGGTTGGATGTTTCTATTGATTATACAATTTCTTAAAGACCCATTGATCTAAGTTTGTATTCAAAACTCAACCATCATTTTTTTTCATTAAAAATAAGCAATGACTATTAAATATATTATTAAGAATTTTTTTCATTTAAAGATCATAATGTTAAATGAAAATTTTAATCAATTAAATTAAATTAATTAAAGGTAAAAAAATAATACCTTTAATTATAGTACATGAATAGAAATTAATATATAAAGTTAAACAATATTTTTATTCAAAAACTAATATTGTTGATACTTTTTAATTAAATGTTTAATCATGATTATTTTATATTATTTTTTCATTTTTAATATAACTGTAGGATTTTTAAAAATAATTTAATAGTTAAAATAATTAATGAATTGACATAAGATAAAAAAAAATCAGGTAAAAAAAACAATGAAGATTAAATTTTAAGACTTAAATGCTTATTTTAAAGTTTTTGAACTACAAATTTGAAAAGTGTGTCAATTTTTTCCATTTTTGAAACTTGAATGGTTTTATTGGACCAAAAAAAAAAAAAAGTTCCAAAGTGAGATTTTAGGAGAAGTTGAGGGTTAAATATGCACCTTATCCCTATAACTTTATAAATGCTTTGACTTTGAAGTTTGAAGTGAAGCGCAACAAGAGATAAATGAAGATGAGAATTGAGCAAACCAAGACATTGAAGAATTCAAAGGATAGTCAATGAGGTTATTTAATGAAATTGAAGTCCCCATGCAAGCAACTATATGATTAAAATATTCAGCATAACATGCAATGCTACTATTTATTAAAGAAAAATAGCCATAGAATAAAAGGTGTATAAATCTATTGATACAATTAAAGACTAGGTATTTGGCATTCAAGAGATGAGGATGGTAAAGAAGCATCAAATAACTTATTCCATCTCCATTCTAGTAATTCTATTGTTGATAATTTATCCGACGGTGGAGGGATGTCCATTACAATCGAGCGGCAGTGCATGTAAAGAGTGCATAAATAAACAGATGAAAAAGGGATGCCCATCATGTGCACCCATTCTACAGTGCATGGCTCGTTGCGTTTGGGGTGGAAGCTCAAAGTCTAAATGTATCAAGAAGTGCGACTGCGATGGAGCCATGCTTACTTTATCTGAATGCAAAAGATGCATGTCTCACTGCAAATGTAGCTGTGTCTCATTTCGATGATTTCATTTCCAATTTCTTTTTACAGGTATATCATATATATATGGTTTTATTATTTCGTTGATATATATATATATATATTTGAATTGTTATTAATTTTAACAATTTAAGAAGTAAATCTTAATTTTAAATGTCAAGTTATTGATTTTTTTTAAAAAATAAAATAATTAGTTTTAGTGAACTTAACTCTTTTTTGTGGTAGCATGACCCCAATGGTATATTTTTTGCATCTGCAAGGTCTAGACAAACCTACATGCATGCTGCTGTGACAAGAAGAGACGACTATGCAGATTGGATATGAGTTTTCAGCTTGACTATGCTTTTCACCGATACTTTCAGTTATTATATATATATATATGCATTACATATATTTTAGCTTTTTTTCCCTACTTGCAAGCCATCTGATTGTAATAATCCTTTGTGAAGTCTCTTCAATTAATAAAATCTTTTTATTAAAATAGTTAGAACATTAATTAATGTTCCAGTTAACTTATAAGTCCAGGATCTTCTCATGTTGATACTGAATATGAGAGATGATATTGAAGTTAAACATGAGAAAATTCTATTTTTTTTTTTTTAGTGAAAATGTTATACATATGTTTGTGTTTAAACCGTATGTGAAGCTATGCGTAAGTTATTTGAAATTATTGATCAAAAAACAAGGTATTCGAAACTAAATTCTTTAAATTTTCATTTAATTTAAAATTTTGTTTAATAAACAAAAGCGCACACATTTTTTTATACAACTAATTTTTTCCTTACGTGTGTTACACTCGCTATTGATATAATTATGTTATCAAATCATTTTTTTATACTTTTTAAGCTAAAATATATTACTTGATTACCAATAAATTTATAGTAAAAAATAAAAATTTATATACCTTTATAGTTTTAAGTCTTCAATCTTTAATTCATGAGTTTTAATTTTAGGTCTTCAATATCTTCAAACCATACTTTAATAGATTGAATGATGAAACATTCTGTAAAATTTTCATCAATTTCTTTTAGATAGAGAAGAACAATCATTTTTCAGTTTTAATTTTGATATATTTGTACATCTTAAGATTTAATTACAGCTTTCCAAAAAACTCTAGAAGGATTACAACTTGTTTTGATTAATTATACATAGCCTTTTAATATTTAGATTTAGACCAAGATTGCATATCACATAACTTCTGATTTGTGAGTATTTACAGTCGTTAAATGGCTACGACTTTTTCATGGAAGTTGTAGATCTTGATATTCTCTTGAATTTAGGCTTTTGAATCACTCAATTCTGAGTGTTCTAGCTCAAGATAATCTAAAATAAACATAATTAATCTAAATTAATTATTAAATAGACTTTAAATAATTAGTTCATTGTTATAAGAAATAAAATACCTAAACTGAGCAAAAGAATAGTCACGACTCCTTCATGCAAGTTGTAGATATCTATTTTATCTTGAATTTAGGCTTTTGGAGCATTAAATTTTGAGTCTTCTAACTCAAGTTATGACCCATCGAATATGTTGAACTTTCAAGCTGCGAATTTCACATTAAAATATGAAATTCCTACAAAAATTCAATATAAATATGAATTTAATTTAAGTAAACTAATTAATCACTAATTCTACTCTAATCATAATCTAAATTGACTACTAAATGGACTTAAAATAGTTGATGGCTGTAAAAAACACTCAAACTAATAAAAAATAAATAATTCATATATATACCTTTTAAATTTTAGGTCTTAAACCTTCAATCCATACTTCAATAACTTGAATGAATGATGAAAAATTTTATTAAATCAGCTTCATTGTTTGATCTATTTATCTCTATCAAGATCTAACTACAGTTTTACATAAGTCTTAGAAGGATTAGAAGTTGTGTTAATTAATTCTAAATAGTTAATTATTTTAAAATTCCGATTTCAACCAAGACTGCACATAACTTCTGATATGTCACTCACTTTTCAAGTTTTTTCAATCTTTACTTAGCCACAACTTCTTCATGGAAAGTTGTAGGTATCGATTTTATCTTGAATATAGGCTTTTGAATCACTAAATTTTGAGTTTTTTAACTCAAGTTATGGTCCATCAAATCTGCTGCACTTTGAAGCTATGAATTTCACATTAAAACCCCCAAATTTCATATGAAAATTTAATATAAATTCGAATTTAATTTAAATAAACTAATTAATCGCTAATTCTACTTTAATAATAATATAAATTGATTACTAAATGGACTTTAAATAATTAATTGATGGCTATAGAAAAAATTCAAAACTAATCAAAAATAAAGAATTCACGGTTAAAAAAATAAAAAATTATATACCCTTTTAAGTTTAGATCTTCAATTTTCAATCGATACTTTAATAGTTTGAATAATGGAGAAAATTATGAAATTAAATTCATTGTTTTTCATGAAGGAAAGATAAAACTTAATTAATCTTGAATTAATTGTTAAAGCCTTTGAGTTTCTTATCCACCATGAAATTCTTCTAAGCTTTCTTGTTTATTATTAGTGAGAGAAGAGATATTAATTTTTCTGCATTGGTTTCTATCTATATATAGTGCTTAAACCCTAATTAAGGCTACCCACTGTTCCTAAAATGATCAGGACTTCTTTTAAATTAATTCTAAATAATAATTCCTTGTAAATTTTGGATTTTTCCTAAGACTTCACAGAGCGTTTGAATTGCGACTCAATTTTCGGATATCTTTTTTTTAGAGAAAGAAAAGAGATATTAATTTTTCAGTATTGGTTTCCATCTATCTATAGTGCTTAAAATTTAACTAAGCCTACTCATAGTTCCTAAAATGATTAGGACTTCTTTTAAATTAATTCTAAATAGTAATTCCTTGTAAAATTCGGATTTTCCCTAAGACTTCATAGAGCGTCTGAATTGCGACTCAATTTTTGGATATCTACAATCTTCACACGGGCACAACTTCTTCATGAAAGTTGTAGATCTCAATTTCCTCTAGAATGTAGACTTTTAAATCACCCAATTCCTAGTTTTCTAGCACAAGTTATGGCCCGTTGAAGTTGCTACACTGTCAGACTGCGAATTTCACATTAAAAACCCAGATTTTCTATGAAAATTAAATATAAACTCAAATTTAAATTAAATAAACTAATTAATCACTAATTCTACTCTAATAATAATATAAATTGATTACTAAATATACTTTAAATAGTTAGTTGATGGCTAGCTATATAAAAAAGAAAAATCAAACTAATTAAAAATAAAAAATTCACGGTTAAAAAAATAAAAAAAATTATATACCTTTTTAAGTTTAGGTCTTCAATCTTCAATCGATGCTTTAATAGTTTGAATGATGGAGAAATTTGTGAAATTAGATTCATTGCTTTTTATGAAGGAAAGAGAAAATGTAATTAATCTTGAATAATCATTGAATCCCTTGAGTTTTCTTTTTCACCATGAAATTCTTTAAGTTTTCTTATTTATTTTTAGAGAGAGAAAAGAGAGATTAATTTTTCAGCATGGTTTCCATATATTTATAGTGCTTAAACCCTAACTAAGGCTGCTCATAAATTCTAGAATGATTAGGATTTTTTTAAATTAATTCTAAATAATAATTCATTGTAAAATTTGGATTTCCCCTAAGACTGCACAGAGCTTCTAACTTGCGACTCAATTTTCAGATATCTATAGTCTCCAAACGGGCATAACTTCTTCACAAAAGTTGTAGTTCTCGCTTTTCTCTTGAATTTAGACTATTAAATCACCCAATTTTGAGTTTCCTAGCCCAAGTTATGGCCCGTCGAAGTTACTGCACTGTCAGACTGTGAATTTGATGCTAAAAATCTAAATTTCCTAAGAAAACACAAATGATTAATATAAATCTAAAATTAATTCGTACAATAAAGTAAAATTTCAATAAATATATATTTTTATATCTTTTTATTCCTAATAATATATATGTGTAATTTCAATAATTTATAATTTTATGATTAAATTTAACTCATTTTATATATTATATGGATTTATATATTTTTTTTCAATTATTATGTTTAATTTTAATATATATTTGAAATTTTGATTATAAATATTTTTAAATCCTAATTGTCTAAGGATTTGATTTTTTAATAAATAAATATATCTTAATTCTAATTGATTAAGAAATTTCATATTTGTTATTAATTAATTAAAATAATTATTAAATGATTATTGAAACCTTCATTAAAACCTCGCTTGTTCCACCTTCCCACTTTTATATATGTTATAGATATAGATTTTGACACATATGATATCTATTATATACGCATTCTCTTCATTTGTTTGAAAAATGTTTTTCAAAGAAATTTTTTTTTTTTGCTTTTTTTGTAGTTTGTTATTGTGAAAATATTATTCTTATGAAAAATATTTTTTAAAGCATAGACTAAAAGTTTTCACTTTTTTCCTCTTTTCAAAAGAGTTATTTTTCTGAATTTCACGTAAAAAATTTATGAGACTCAAATATTTGTGCTCTCATTACATATTTAATTAAAAAAATAAATATAAGACCTACGTGGTTCTATTTTTTTTTTATTTTTTTTATCATTAATAAGATTTATATATCACTTTTAAAATTTAAATTAATAAATAAAAATATGTTGTGGGGTCTAATTTTTTTTCTTTCTCAAAATATTTTCTACTTTCGCACTCAAATATAAGAAAATAATCTATTTTCTAGGAAAATATTTTTTATGAAATATATTTTCACAAAGCAACTTATTTTCAATGGAAGAATTTGGAGCCTAAGAATAAATGTAATTTTGTGCCATTATATTACAGTAATTAGTTAGTTAATTTATATCATAAACATACGGATAATGATTAACGTTTCAGTTTGGGACATCCTAATAGGGATATTTTTATCTTCAATTTAAAATTATTGAGTTTTTCAATACATATTAATAATGGATCATCATTTTAGGATATATAAATATTTTTATATTCAAATTACATAAATACCTTTGGGATGTCCCAATTTAGACATTAATATTTATTTATTGTAAACATACACTTAAACATAACAAGCGCAAGAGACATAAAAAGGGAACATCCACACACTCCCAAAAGTAATATGGACAAGCATAGAAGCATCCATAGAAGAGAACAACAGCAAGCAATATACATTCTTCCTTCTCAAACGTAGCCATATTTATAATTGTTGTTTACAAAACTTTAACGCATCTCAACTCAAGCTTTTTTAATAAATATATCACGCGTGGTATTGAGAACTAATTAATTGATTATTTCCGTCCTATACACTTATGATAACGAGCCTTTTTTTAGCAGATGAGTTACATTAAGAATAAATATTTATATAGACATAATAAATTAGGTTATGCAATTTTATACTCCATTCGTTCTAAAAAGATGGACACATTTAGAAAAACACAAATATTAGAAAAGTTTGTAAAATTATATAGAATGCATTAATTTAATAGAAAAAAGTCACAATTACTTTTATTAAATCAATTAATTCATTGAAAATAATATTAAAATTTACTCAAATACTATAATTAATAAGGATACATTTGATATTTAACCATTTAAAATATTAAACTATTATTCATAATTTGAGATAAATAAATTTTAAAATTATCTATCTTTTTAGAAGGGAAGCATTTTTTTTTACTACGTCTTGCTAAGTGAACTTTCATATATACTTGCACATAAAAGATTCTCTCTCTCTTTCTTTCTTTTTTCGTTCAACTACTCAACTAAGTTTGAGTATTTATCTGAACTAGCTGCTACGCCCACGTGTTGGGCTAGTGTTATTATTTGTGTCTAGATTAAATGTTATGATCAAATATAATAAGAAACTAGCGGCATGTCAATGCATTGCATGTGATTAATTTTAATTTTTGAATGAATAATTGATTTGTTTAATATATACATTTATTTATAATTAAAAATAAAAATTACCCTTATATATAATTTATAATTATATTTTTAAAAAATGTAAAATTAAATAAAAATATAAAAATATAGGTAATTCTTACTTACACTAAGATCATATTTAGTGAGATGTAACTAGCCTTGTAATGGAATGGAAAATTCAAAACAAGGTCCATTCTCATGTTAAAATCATTTGGATTGTAATGTAATGCTTAATACAATTGTAATCATCAATACATCAACCTATGTAATCCTCAATCTGAAATGAAATAAAGCCTGCATCTGATGTGTTTTTATCTATTTTTTACTATTTTTTTCTGTCTTCCCAAATTGAACTCTAATTTATCAAATTGAACTTTAGCTATGTAATGAAATCATCTTCCTGATCAAATTAAACCCAAATTTATCAATAAAATTCCCAAATAAAAAAAACTAAAATTCTATTGCCTTTTGTGACTGCATTTTGACGATGAAAGACAAATTGGCCATTGAAAACAGAGTAGCAATAAAGAACGACGAGATTAACGACACGAAGCTGAAGAAAGAGATGGAAGTAATTGAGAAAGAGAAGCGGTTATTGGAGAAGAATGAAGAAATGAAAGATCAAGTCGTGAAAATAACAGCTGAGATTGAATCGGAGCAATCAGAATCAGAAGAGCAAAAGAAAAAATGTTGGGTGTAGTTGCAGCAAGAGCATCCCAACTAGAAACGGGAGTTGTTAGGCCGCAGCACGATTTGGTGTCGGCAATGAGTCGAAACAGAGGAAGCCAATAGAGAAGTAAAGGTACTTTGAATTTTTCTTCACTTCACAATTAGATATGGCAATGCCAACATGATTCTTCCTTGTTTCTACCTTTTAGGCCAACTAACCTGTTTGTGGATTCATTTCTAGCAATGTTCACTCATGATATGCTTATCTCAGTTGATGCTAAATTCAGTTCTAGTCTTTAGATTCTTGTTATCATGAAAATGAACTCTTGACTCCCCTACAATTGCAAATGCTAGCAGCTTCTATTAGATTATTTGCATACCTCGCTCCACATGTGGGAAAATGAGCTGGGTGAGAATAGTCAGAAATATGCCAAGCTTAAAGAAGATTGAGTCCTGTAAGTTGCTGATTGCTATGTCCTATCCAAATATTTAACAGCAATGTTGTACCAGTTTAGAATTAATTGATTTGCCTATGGTCATTTAATTATCATTTTTAAAATTTTGGCCTAATAATAATAAGAAATCTTTAATTATTTCATACACCACAATGATTTCAACAGCTTAAACATATGCTTATTTCAGTTTGAATTTTTCTCTTTTTTAATCTTTTGCTTATTATAATCTTAATATCAATCTATACTTGCTAGGATTTTTTTGAAAAACAAAAAACAATGACAAGCAAGATAAAAACTGATTTCAAGTAACTTTCCAATCCCCATTATTTGTGATATGTTGCTTGTTGCTTTTTATTTCTGGTTTCTGTTTAGTTTATGGTGAGTGGTCTTTCTTGTTTCTTCTTTTTGTTGTTACAGAGAAAACGCACAAGAATCCATTGCTTGTCTTGTTAAACGATCGTTGAAAGGAGAAAACATAGAATCCAGGTACTTCTATGTTTCTTTATTTTGTGCACTTTAAATTATCTGAAGCTGAAAAGAGAATAATTAGTTAATTATTTATAATCTTAATTTATAAGAATTCTTGGTAGTTCACAGTTTTTAGAAATTGATTCTTACTTGCATGTTTACTTCTTTAGTTCGGATTCTCGACATTAGTATTGAAGTAAACAACATAAAATTACTGATCCTTGATTTGTACCTTTCTTAACTTTTACTGTTTGCTTGGTTTAGTTATCAATGAAACTGAATACTGCGTCACTTGAGTTCACATTATAACTTGTCATAAGAATATGTAACTTTTCATTGTATCTGTTTACCAATAAGCAATATTTGCTTTTCCACTATATAACTGATATGATTTGCAGATATCAAAGTGGATGGTTTCTAATGGAGAACTTGAGGTTTTGAACTCTGATTATGCAACCGTATTGCTTTGATGACAAAAGTTTTTGGTGCTGATGTTGCAGAACACTACTTTGAGGGTCTATGTCAGTGGGGCAAGTGGAGAAGGTATCATTAGTTGTTGAAGAACTGAAACGTCAAAAGGTTGCTCCTGACATCTTCACTTACAATTTCTGGATAAGTTCATGCACTGCAATTCTAAATATTGATCAAGTTACAAGAATTTTAGAAGAAGTGAAGAGTGATTCTGGTTGTAATGATGATTGGCTTAGATACATTAGCATTGTGAATATATATGTGAAAGCAGGTCATCTAGTGAATGGAGAGTCCACTGCAGTAGTTGAAGCAAAGAAAAGCATTACACAGACAGAATGGATTCTCTATTCAGGTTTAGGAAACAAAGATAACGTTGATCAAATATGGAAATCCTTGAGGCTGACTAAACAAAAAATGACAAATAGGAACTTCATTTGCATTCTTTCTTCATATATGATGCTTGGTCATTTGAAAGAAACAGGAGAGGTTCTTGACCAGTGGAAGCAATCTACTACCACAGACTTCGACATCTCTGCATGCAGTAGGCTTTTGGATGCTTTGTCTGGCGCTGGATTCACTGAAATTACAAACAGCTTCCATATGCTTCTGATTGAAAGGAATTGTGATCCTACCAATTCAATAAAGTTTTCGTCTCAGTTTATTGCATGAAGAAAGCAGTATGATTTCAGTGTCTAAACATTTGGGAGAGAATAAATGCAAGTACATTTGCTGGTTTTGCCCATCTAGACTACAACTCTTCGACATAGGTAAACTGCTACAGTCTTTTTCTTTAATCCCTTATTTTTATTAACCTTATAGAGTTCAAATTTATGTTAGTTTTCTGCTTCCTTATTCAGTGAGTCTATTTTTCTTTTTTCTTGAGATCCACATCCATTATTGTCATTATATCATGGTCATGTGCTTGAAATTCCATGCTCTGTTGTGTTTTTTAGTCGTCTATGCTTGGTATTAGTTTGGTGTGATCTGCTCATTTTTTCAAGGTTTTCCAAAGTTCCCGGTTACAGGATCCCAGTAGTTGATGCTTGAAAACTTTGTCGATGTTGACTTTGCTTCGGCATTCCTTTAGTTTTTTTTTAGTTTCTAGTACATAATATTCTCTGCCTGCTGTATAATACAAGATCATTCCTCAATTCTCTTCTGTTTTCATTTGGCATTGCTGTGTGTGGGTCAATGTGTAAATGATCAGTAGCTATTTTTGGCCTTGGATGCAACTTCAATATGGCTATTTTTTTATACAGGATTTGCATAGAAATAAGGCATAGTTTCTATGGAGTTTAAAATATTCTAATTTTGTTTGAAAACACAATATTTAAAAATAGTGAATGTCTACTGCAGGTACCTTTTGTATTGGAAATGTCAACTATCTGAACATCTTCAGATTCTATTTGGCGGAAAAAACCAGGAACAAATAAAAGACCATAGAAATTTGATGAAGAAACTAAGCTTGTTAATCCTCTTTTTGAGTTGCATAATACTTGAAATTTTAAAGCAGAGCGTGATTTTAACCCTGGTGATGAGAAAGAGATTTGGGTGAAGGCTTTGCTTAGTGGAGATATTTGAGTTGATATAGAATTATAATATAATAGGGTTAATTATATACTTAAAATATGACATTTCAATGTTAAACATTGTGTTGATA
>CANYLF010099980.1:0-11138 GCA_948193215.1 Bocquillonia castaneifolia
CTTGTTGGAGAGTGAATTTGGTAAAAGAAGCTTTATTACCTTTTGAATTAGAGGCCATTTTAGAAATTCTAATCAGCTATAGGCTCCCTCCGGATATCATTTTTTGGCCTCACATCAAAACAGGTATATATGAGATAAGATCGGGCTATCATTTTACAGAGAAATTTTTGTCTCTATCCTTAAATCTGCCTTCATCCTCAAGCTCATCGGAATTTACTTGGAAATTGATTTGGTCGCTCCGAATACCACCGAAAGTAAAGATTTTTCTCTGGCGATTATTTTCCAATGCACTCCCAAGCTTGGAGAATATTAATAGGAGATGTATGCATATCCCTAGTGATTTTCCAAGGTGCGGTTATGTAGGAGAAAGCTTAATTCATATTTTTAAAGAATGTGAATATTCCAGAGCTAATTGGCTAGTTTCTCCTTTAAATATCAGAGTGGACAGTTTTCCAAACTCTTCTTTGCAAGCTTGGTTCCTTGCTATGAAAAGCCAATTATCTCCTGAAGATCTTTGTCGATTCGGAATGTGCCTATGGAGTATCTGGCATAGACGAAACCTGTTAGTCCATAAAGGTGAAAGTATGGATCCGGTTCGAAGCTTTCAAAATGCCATGAATCTGCTAGAAGAGTATTGGAATTCCCATAATACCAGTCCAGCAAATCGAGCACCGAATTGTCAGCAGTGACTAGCCCCGCTAGTGGATGCCATAAAGGTTAACACTGATATTGCTATTATAAGCTAACAAGGAATAATAGGTTTGGGATTTGTTTGTCATCATCATAAAGGCCAAGTCTTAGCTTCAAGAGGAAGGAAGATTGATGAAGACATGGACATTTTTGGGGCTGAAGCGAAGGCTCTCATGTTTGGTTTAGAAGTAGCAAAAGATTATGGGAATCAAGCTTTGATAGTAGAATCTAACACCCTCTCTGTTATCCAGAGATTGAAAAGGAAAACACATTCCCTTGATTCTAGTCAACTTTTAGTTGATGATATTCTGAAGTTTGCTCAGAATTTTAGTTCAATTGCTTTTATTCATGCTTCTAGGTCCTATAATAAAGTTGCTCACTATTTAGTACAATGGGCTTTAAGTTTAGAGGAGGAGACAATTGTTATGGAGGATGTTCCTTCAATTGCCTCTACTTTCCTTCTTGATGATTGTATTAATCTTTGAGTTTTCTGGTTTAATGCAATTTTCATTCAAATAAAAATATTATGAACATAAAATCATAGCATTTATATTTAAAATCAAAATTTAAAATTTTTTATCAATTTAAATTTTTAGTGAAAGAAGAAAAAAATATCATTGATTTGTTAATAAAAACAAATAGTGGTATCTTAAAAATCTCAAATTTGAATTTGATAAAATCTCAACCATTGATTTTGTATTCAATGGTTGAGATTATCAATATAACTTTTCATATTTAACCCAAATATGAGAGGATCCAATCCAATGAGTAGAAACCATCTGACCGAAAATATAGGTGCAAACTTATGGTGTGAGATTCATTTTCCATCTCTCTCAAACCAATATTTCTCACATAAACTAGTTACTCTCTCCGTTCCACAATAATTTTCGTTTTAGAGAGTTTTTTTTATCCCAAATTATCGGTCACTTACAAAACCCAATGAAGCATTAATGATACTTTTTTCAAGTTTACCCTTATCAATACTATAAATTACAACTATTATAAGGAATCAGTGAAGAGAGAGTAAAGGGCAATTTCATCAATAAGGATATATTTTCACACAATCTAGATGATTTAATGATTATTCTTAATATGTGGACATAAACATTAAACGACAGATATTTTAGAATTAAGGGAGTATTAATAATAACTTAAAAATTTATAGAGAAGCTAAAGTTCAAAATGACATTTAAAGCATAAAGGGATTAAATTGATTATTCAATGCATAATTGATTTTTGTTTTTTTTGCCATTAAGGCTTCTAGGTAGGGGAGTAACTGGGCCGGACCAGGTCAAACAGTGTTAGGCTCGACTTTGAGTTCGAGTGCTTTATTCAAGTTCGAGCTCAAACAAGCTTCAATTCTCAAATTTGAGCTTAAGCTCGACCTATATTCGAGTTACTCGAATTTAGCTCGATTAGGCTCGAATTTATAAAATAAAAAATATTTAAATAAATTAATTAAGTAAAACTCAAGATCGAACTCGATTCAAGTAGGCTTGAGTTTAATGTATAGATGCTCGTTTAGGCTTGCGAGCCTCACGAGCCTCTATAAATGATACTCAAGTTCAGCTCGAGACTGACTCGACTCGAATTTCTCAAGTCGATCTCAAGCTTTTTTTGTGTCGATCTTGAATAGCTCATGAATAGTCCAACTCATTTACACCCCTTCTTTCAGGTGATTTGCAATTGTGGTAGGACTTTCTTGCAACTAGAGGTGTAAATGGATGACTAGACCAAATTTTGTAGTACCACACTTAAGCTTGACCTTAAGTGCATTTTCCAAAGGCGTTAATATTTAAGTTTTGTTTGAATTGGATCAGTACTTGAATCGATAAATTAGTTATTGAATTAATTTTAAAAATTTTGAAATTAAACTCAATTCGAATAGACTTAGTCTATGAAGAAGTTTATTTAGACTTTACATTAATTTGATACTCAAACTCAATTTGAGACTAAACTCAAATAGCTCAAACTTAAATTATTCGGTTCAAATTTTTTGAACTAATCATGAGTTTGTTTAGTTGATTTTGAGTAATTGAAGTAGTCTAATTCATTTACATCATATGATAAAAAAAAAATTGTTGAACAATAAATACAGAAATCTGTAGAAAAAAACTATAAAATAATGTATTTTCATATCTATACACACACAACTGATCATTTGTTTAAATATGCATTTAAGATAGAAATAGCATTCTTTATTTGTTTTCAAGCATTTTTTTTTTTGAAAACTACAATTTAATGTTTACTTTTCCACAATATTAATATTTCTTTTATATACTTATGCATAAATATTATTAGACTAGACAACCATATTCCTTATTAAATGTAGGAGAAAATTTATCCTAGTCTAATTATAAAACTCAATCTTTTTTTACCAATGTGAAATTAACATTAAATCATAAGAAGAACATATTTATATCCTCAAAACTTTTATAATTTTACCTGAACAATTTATGAACTTTATTTTTAAGCTTATATTTTTTCTTATCATATTAAACACATCTTTTTACTACGTGTTATGTCCATATCATGGCACATCAGCGTACTTTTACTATCTAAGTTGATGTATATTAAAAAGTGTTAAATATTATATGAAAAACTTAAGTTTTAGGATTTAATGGGTAAAAAAAATAAATTTAAAGACAATCAGATAAAATCATGAAAGTCAGATGGTGGATGTGGATGTGTTTGGACAATTAAATAAATAGAAAAGTAACATTTTATACTCTTAAGAAAACCTATATCATATATCAGAATATATAATTAAAAATAGAAAGTAATTTCTATAATTATGAGTTGACGGAATGATAAAAAAAAAAAAGAAGAAGAAGGATTATCTGGATAATTTTACATTTTTTATTCATTTGAATTCACGATTTACAATTTTAACATCAAATAAGGATAGAAATTATTCACATCTCTTTAAATTTTTTAAAAAAATCATTTTATTGAATAATTTTCAGTTGATTTTTTATATATAGGTATAAGAAATCTAATTTAAATTTAAATGTTTTTTAAAATTTTCTATCAACAAATTATTTTTATTATTTTTTAGCGAATAAAATTAAAAAATCATATAAACTGTAAAATATATCAAAATGATATCATTTTTGTATATTTATCTTAAAAAATATATTGAATTTATTAGAATAATTATTGGTAGAGTTTTATTAATGTTGCATATATTTTTAGATGTTTGATTTTTATTTTATAAATTCTGTCCTTATTTGATAATAAAATTACAAATTGTAGATTTAGATAAAAAAATATGAAAATATCTTTATTTGATCACGTGTTACAACTTTTATGGTCCGACTGGCCCTTCATTAATAAAAAAAGAGAGGAAAAACTCACTTTGCTACCATGGCACATCATTGTTTTTAAAAATTGGACTGAAACTTGAACAGATGGATTGGTTGACTCATGGGTTAATTAGTCTAAACTATTATTTTTTATTTTTTACGAAATAAATTAAAATTAATGGAAGTTTTAGTTTTTTAAACTTTAAAATTTTAACTTTTAAAAAGTTAATTTTGGTCGAATTTAACTCGATCCAGTTATCTATACCACCTGGTCTAGGGGTGAGCATGGTTTGTAGGGTTTGGTTTGGTTTCAATCGACCAAAATTCAATGATTTTCAATCTTAAAAATGTGAAACCAAAAAAAAACTAATAAAAAATCTAATTGAAAATCAAATCAAATGGTCTGACTATTTCAGTTTTGGTTTGGCTGTTTTTTTTTTCAATTTTTAATTTTTGTAAATATTTATTTACATTTATTATATTTATATGGATATTTATAAATATACTTATTAAAAATATATTAAATTATTAAAAAATAAAAATAAAGTTTGGTGTTCAATTTGGTTTTGTTACGTTCTATAAAACCAAACCAAATCAAAAACTCAAAATTTTTTATTACTTCAAACCAAACTAATTAATTTAGATGAAATTCTTTTCGGTTTGATCAATTTTTTTCAGTTCGATGGGTGTTGACCCCAACCTGTCTAAACTGAGTTTAAGATTCTAAATATGATTTCTTTTTAGATGTTATGGGACAAAACTATTGAATGATTGATTTTTAAATTCTTCCGAACCAACTGGCGGTCCGGTTTTCAAAACATGGTTTTACACTCTTGTTCCATGTGATTTAAATTTTACTTGGGTCTATTTTTAACCCAAAAAAAAAAAAAAAATCCCAATTGTCAATTGTGCTGCATTCTTTCCGACTCCAACAATTAGTCACCTCTCAGGTCTCTTTTCCTTTCTTATCCAAGCAATGAACGAACTCCTCATAACTCAATCCAAAAACTAATCCTTTTGCTTTGAATCAGCCATTAACCACCCACCAACATGAATTTCTTGTTCAAAAACAAATCTTACTATCATTATTATTCTTGGTCTCGGTCTATTTGTTCAAGTGTAAACAACTTGAGTTCAAATTTTCAGCAAAAGTATCGTTTCTCTTCAAGTTCTCCTGATGAATTTGAGCCTGAATCATGGAAATCAATGGAGGGTCTCGTTCGTTGCCCTGCAAATTATGTTCCTTTGTCTCCTATAAGTTTCTTGGAGAGAGCAGCTAAGGTTTATAGAGACAGAACTTCAGTTGTTTATGAAGATGTTAAGTATTCTTGGAGTGAGACTTATGATCGTTGTGTTAGTCTTGCTTCTGCTTTGTCTCAGTTGGGAATTTCTCGTGGTGATGTGGTTAGTTTCTTTCTTTTTTAATCTCAATATATTTGTTCATTACTTCACTTAGCTGATATATATTTTGATTTGAAGTAGATTTTCTGTTCTGGGTTGTTGAATTTTCTTCTTTAGTATAAAGATTTTTACTTTGATTGTAGTTTTTTAAATTGGTATGTAGCTACTGAATTATATTGGTGTTATCATTTATTTATTTCTAGTTAGATAGGACTTAATTGGTACTGAGATAATTTTAGTTTCTTGAAATCTTTGAATCTAATATATTGGTAAGATTAAGTCAATGAAAGCCTAACCCCACATTGTAGGTTTTATAAATTTAGTTTTTTTTTTAAACTGAAACATAATTATTGAATTTAGTATCATAGGAAACAGTCCGATTCCCTGACAAAAAGTAATATAACACATAAAAAATCTGATGATTTCAAGTCTATGAAAATGAAGTTCTTCTATTTTATTAGCTGAAAAGCAAAGGGAGAAATGTTCAATTTTGGCCGTATAGAGTTAAAAATATGCCTTTTGTACTGTGTATAGTTGAAATGTTGAGGTGTTTGAAATTAGGAAATATTTTATGCAGGTTGCAACATTGGCCCCAAATGTTCCAGCTGTGTATGAGCTGCATTTTGCAGTCCCTATGGCAGGAGGTATTCTTTGTACCCTCAATTCGCGGCATGACGCAAATATGGTATCTACCCTATTGAAACATTCAGAAGCTAAGATAATTTTTGTTGACTATCAGTTGCTTCATATTGCTAGAGAAGCACTTGATCTTCTTGCAAACTCAAATACAAAGCCACCCCTACTGGTTTTAATTTGTGAACCTGATGGCACTGGCTCAACTCCAAAGACTTACGAATATGAAAGTCTCTTGGCAAATGGGAATGGAGGATTTGAGATTCAACGGCCAAAAAGTGAATGGGATCCCATCAGCTTAAATTATACTTCTGGCACGACTTCTAGACCTAAAGGGGTTGTTTATAACCATAGAGGAGCATATATTAATTCCCTTGCAACAGTTTTTCTTTTTGGCATGGGAGCATTTCCTGTTTATCTTGTGACAGTCCCTATGTTTCACTGCAATGGATGGTGTCTTCCATGGGGAGTGGCATCGCAGGGCGGCACTAATATATGCATTAGAAAAGTCACTCCGAAAGCCATATTTGACAGCATAGCACAGCACAATGTGACACACATGGGAGCAGCACCTACTGTCCTGAATATGATTGTGAATTCACCTGTTAGTGATCGAAAACCACTTCCTAACAAAGTTGTAATAATTACTGGGGGTTCTCCACCGCCTCCTCAAATCATTTTCAAGATGGAAGAGTTGGGATTTTCTGTAGGTCACTTGTATGGCCTTACAGAAACTCACGGACCAGGGACTTACTGCATATGGAGACCTGAATGGGATTCATTACCTCCTGCTGAGAGAGCAGAGTTAAAATCTCGACAGGGGATGCACCATCTTGCTTTGGAAGATGTTGATATAAGAAACCCAGTGAGTGTGGAAAGCGTGCCAGCTGATGGTAAAACTATAGGTGAGATTATGTTCAGAGGAAATACTGTAATGAGTGGATACCTTAAAGACTTGAAAGCTACAGAGGAAGCTTTCAAAGGCGGATGGTTTCGAAGTGGGGATCTTGCTGTAAAACATCCTAATGGGTATATCGAAGTGAAGGATCGTTCGAAAGATATTATAATTTCTGGGGGAGAGAATATAAGCACAGTTGAAGTGGAAACAGTTTTATATAGTCACCCTGCAATTTTTGAGGCTGCTGTAGTTGCTCGGCCAGATGATCATTGGGGACAAACACCTTGTGCATTTGTTAAGTTGAAAGAGGGATTTGATGTGAGTGCCGAAGATATAATCAAGTTTTGCAGAGATCACTTGCCTCATTATATGGCTCCTCGAACGGTTGTTTTCGAGGAATTGCCTAGAACCTCAACCGGGAAGGTACAAAAGTTTATTTTGAGGGAGAAAGCAAATGCCATGGGAAGTCTCACTTGAAAAATAAAAATGTGTAAACTCATGTTTCATTTGTTAAAACATTACTACATATTCTTATGCAGAAGTTATTGCTATCAATATCGTCACTGTTAGTTGCAAATTCACAAGTCACATAATTTCATGGTTATCATATCTGCCTCTGCCTCCAGATAAGGATTTCTATGTGGTTGGCATGCATTTATAGATTGAAACGGACAATATAGGGAGATATAACAGAACCACAATATACATGAGCCCCAATAGTAACACTACTTGCTATCAGTCTTAATCGATGATCGTAGTAATGTCCAACTGGATTTCCCTCCAAATCCACCACAAAAATTCCACCAGTTTTTGCTGTCACTGAATATACTGGTCCTGTGAGCCTCACCATTACTGCAGCAAGCTTCCGGATTAGAGGATATCTATATACTAAACCCATTAGAGCTGAAGCACCCTGCATCATTTGCACAACATCAGTTATGTCTGTCGTAACTCATAAGTAGATGAATCTTGTCGAAATGACTGACTTACTGATGGCAATGCAATCCAAAAGTGACCTTGTCCGTCGTAATGAATGTTATCAGGCATTCCAGGGAGGCTAATAAAATTTTCTGTTAGTCCTTTCTTATCTCCTTTAATGTAATACTTTCTGCATCTTCTCCTGTAATACATTGCAGTCATTGAAGTCGTCCTTATCGAAATCAAGCTTAATGTTTAAAATAGTGCATAAATTAACAACTTACATAGGGCTTTCACAGAAGACTATGAATTCTTGATCTGGGGAAACAGCAACTCCATTAGGAAAGTAGAGATCACTGATCAAGACTTTGGTGATCTTGGTTGCTGGATCATAGCTCATTAGCCGACCGTAAGGCTTACCTTCCAAAAAGTCCCACATGAAATCATGAACATCATACTTATATGAAGCATCTGTGAAGTAGATTGTTCCATCTTCTGCTATATCTACACCATCTGTAAGTTTGAATTTTAGACCCTCTGCCTCATTTGCTAGTAGCTCAATTGCACCATTACCATTTATCTTCAATAGGCCCTATTGCAGAGAAAATTGCATCATTTTTTTTGACAAATCACAAGCTTGATTTCATGTTTTCATCCAAAACATATTCTTCTTTCTGATAAAGAGTTCTAATTTATTTTTATCCAATGGTTTAACTTTACATGTTCGTATATTTAGACTTACACTGTGTCAGAGTATACTTTGGAATGATATATATGCAAAAATTAAATTGAGCAATGAATTATTGCAAAATCAAGTAACGTTATCAGAGAAGATGAATTATTGCAAAAATTAAATTGAGCAATGAATTAGTGCAAAATCTAATTTATTTTTTAATGTATAATAGTCCAAACGTGATACATGCAAATAATTCAGAAGCATCAGCTACACTTTTGTTTGAATATACAAACCTCAGCAGCATCAGCTACAATAATTTCATTGCCATGTCCTAGAACAAGTCCAAGAGGTCTCCCACCAGTGTTAACCCAGTTCTCAAAAACTGAGTCGGTCACCGAGTCATTGACTCTAACTCTCTTTATCCACCCATCTCCACAACCTGTGTAAATGAGTCCTGACACGCTATCATACACAATATCTTCTGGTCCTTGCAATTTCCCTATACCCAGAAATTCTGACCCCTTAAGGATGTGGGCATTCTTTGTTTTCGCGTCAGTCGGAGGCTGAGTCAACTCGTTCATAGGCACAGGAGCCGGGTCAAATGAGCCAAATCGGAAAACAACCATAGAGGCAATTATCACTGCCAATGGCAGCATGATGAATATATTGAAGCTGCAAGATGGACATGAATTGTTGCTTGTAATTGATGGCATATTGCTTTTTAATTGCAATGAGGAGATGGAATTGGTTAAGCAATTTATTGAACATGTTGATGGTTCGTTGCTAATTTTTACATTTATTATTGTACTTGTCACAGTAGGTCAATTGGTAAACTCTTTATTTTGGTACACTCTTTATTTTTCATAAAATAGACCAATATTTTTTTCAATTTTCGCTTATTATTATTTATTGTGGACAGAAGAAATTTACAATTTAATTTTCATGAGATCTATGTGGCTGAAAGAATGCAGAAATATTAAGAGTTCGAAAATATCCATTACGTTGTACCAAAAGAAAATTGAAATAATATGCCATTTGCAGTCCTTACAATTAATTTTTTTTCTTTTAATACCTTAAGCTTTCTTTTGTTAAATATCTCCTAAGCTTCGGTACTTGCATATTGAAAGTCTGACTTATTTCAATTAAATTTCATTTCAAAATTTGACATGATTTAGATCATTATAATCATCCATAACCTCTTTCATGACAAAAAAAAAAAAAAAAACTCATTTGATAATAGTTTTGTATATCCCAACTTTCATCTAAATTTTAAATATATCCTATAATTTTTATAAGTGTTTCAAATTAGCGTTAAATTTTTTGATTTATTTCATATTTAAGCGTGTGTTTGAGATGACACAACACAGTAGGGCTGTGCAATCAGTTATTTCGGTCGGTTCGATTTGGAAAAATGGTAAACCAATCAGTTTTTTACTTAAATTTTGAAACCGAACTGTTTAAAAAAAGCTTACAAACTGAAATTAAAAATGACCGCAGCTATATTTCGGTTCAGTCTGGTTTCAGTTTAATTTTTTGATTTGGGCCTTCAGTTTATTAAGTCCAATTTGATTAATACAATTAAAGCCCAAACAAAAAACAGAATCCTAATAAGAAGTAACTCATAAAAGAGTCCAAAATTACATACCATTCATACCATTCAAACAAAGCAACATACATACCATTCATATATATACCATTTGTATATTAAAAGTTTAAAACCCTGCAATTCAAAGTCTTAAGTTTACCAAAAATTATAGCTATGCATAATTTTTTTAACTAACTATTGCCCTATATGGCTATGATATGCCTATACATCTGAATCCTTCCATAATTACATAAATTTAAAGTCATAAGTATACCAAAAATCACAAAAGAGGCTCAATGTATCTCACCTAAGTGGGTAAGTGTATGCCCTATACCAAAAAATGCAGCACCTAATCAAGTCTATCACAAAGTCAAGAACTGATATGTGCAAAAAGAGAATCAGTTCCAAATCTGATTAGCAAATTTAGTTTGCTACTCCATTCAACCAAAAAATATACAGCAATGTAGCAGCAGCAGACCAATTCATATACATCACCAACAAAAACCAAAAAATTATATCCAAATCCTGCAAATCACAAATAATACATGGAATCAGCTAAAAGAATAGTGCATTGAAAACATAGTCTACATGCATAATGCATTGAAAAGAAATGCAGCAAGGTGGGCTCAGATTAAAAGTGTACTTAAAGGTCATTTATAAGGCGATATGCTCCTTGGCTGCAAATGCCTATTGGCATTGCCCCCCAATTCACATGAGGCATTATGTATCAGATACTTAAGTGGTGGAAGCATCATCATTGCCCAAAAATAGTATGCAGAAAAACAATGGTATTATTGAAAGAAATTTAATTTTAAATCACTAAAATTAGAATTGTAATATGTAAAAATAATCAAACTAAATTAGTTTTTATAAAATATAATAAAATTACTAAGAATTAAATCTGTAATATGTAAAAATAATCAAATGAAATCAGTATAAACTATATTCATTAAAAATTAAAATTGTAATATGTAAATGGAGTTAAATCAAAACAGTTTGTAATAAATCAGTTTATTAGGAAATCATTAGAAA
>CANYLF010100473.1:0-10024 GCA_948193215.1 Bocquillonia castaneifolia
TCAATTATAGCAAAGCCTTATAATTTTGTCAATTATAGCCAAACCTTACAATTTAATGTTTCAAAATTGATTGAAATTGATTAAATTATACTTAGTAAAAACCGTATTATATTAATTTAACAATTTTATTTTGTTGGTTAGTGGTTGTGGTTAGGGTTAAAAGTTTAAAAAAATAGTATTTAATAATTATTTTTTTTAAAATTAATAAATTACCTTTAAAATAATTAAAGTGTAAATTTTTTTTATACCAACTTATCTTTTATTTATATGTATGAACCAATAAGAATCATTAATTTGTATTCAATTTGTTAGCTACATAAGTTAATACATTTTTTTGGCAAAATGTGGTATTTAGATCCCTGTACTTGTATTCTTTTAGATTAGGTCCCTATACTTTTATTTGTTCAGATTGAGTCCCTGTACTTTTATTTTAGTTCACATTGGGCCCCTCTGTTTACAACTTGTCCAAATTCCGTTAACAGAGGGACCCAATGTGAATAAAAATAAAAGTACAGGGACTCAATCTGAACAAATAAAAGTACAGGAACCTAATCCGAAAAAAATAAAAGTATAGGGACCTAAATATGCGGTTTGCCTATTCAAAAGTCTAAGAAAGTTTATTAATTTTAAGAGTGTGTGTTATATATTATCTATTTAATTTCTATATTAAAAGTATAAAATTATAATTTATAATCTAGTTGTATGTTATGATATTTATGTGTTTAGTTCATGAAATGAAATATATAATAGCTATTCCAAAATAATAGAAATAGTAAAAAAACTTTATATATATTGTAAGGGGTAATTATTCTATGCAAATAAAGATTTATAATCCTATAAACAAATCAAACCAATAAAATCAATTTTATAAGAATAGTTATTTGATTATTTATTTAATAATCCTGCTCCATCACTACTTCGATGTAAAAAAGCACAATTCTCACTATGAGGGCATGTTTGCACGCAAACGTGCTGATAGTAGCCAACCCCTTATAATATTGGACTTTGCTTTGCCCTTAATCCATTCAATCTCGTGAACATTTCATAACTTCTTTCAAATAAGACCACCGGCTCCAGGTGGAGTATAGAGAGAGTGGGGCCGGCTGAAGGTGCATGTCCTTTTTCGGTTCATATTATTCATCCAAATTGTGACAGCTATGTACACTTTTCAATTTTACTATTACTTGTTTGAATATTCCCCTCTCCCACGTGTTTTTGTATGCATGACCAAACTTTTCATACTATACGGACTATCATAGACTCATATTTTCACCTAATATCGGTGGATGCCAATTAATGTGAATGGGTCAATCCATCCGACTTGATTTTTTTCTTGGCTTAATTATAAAAAAAAATCCAATATTTTGAATTTTAAACTTTATACCAAAATTAACTGATTTTTTAACAATTTTTTCATTAAATCACGTACTTTGAATTTTACAACAAAATTAATCAATTCTTTAATGTCTTTTTCATTAAAATCTATATTTTCATCTTTATTTCTTTTTTTAACATTCCGGTAATTTCTTGGATAAAAAAATATTAATCTGGAATTAAAAATAATTTTTGATTAAGAAAAAAATTTTACAGTCAGTATACTGAACCGTCAGATATCCAATATTTTAAAAAATACACTTTTTTAAAACAATAATACTAAAACCAAGGCGCATGAAATTTGAAGAAAAAAATTACAACCATATGCAACATGTGTAGATATATAGATACTTGATGGAGATAAGAGATAAACGAGAGTTGCACTAGAAGGAAATCAATTATGTACATGTAACAATTAAATTTAATAATAAAAATATATACTTATAAAAAATAATAAAATATAGAGGAAAGTACAGAAAAATGTCCTATGCTTTCATCAATTTGTACTTAGAGGTACGTAATTTTTTGGTGACATATAAAGGTACGTGCTTTACTTTGTTATCATATAAAGGTACCTGACCATAACATCATTAAAAAAATCACACGCGGTGATGAGATGAAGCCAACTTTGATAGAGTGAAAAATAAAAAAGTGGCTTGTGGTTTCACCGATTGACACTTTAAGGTTTGTGGTTTCACCAATTAATACTTTAGGGTACTTTTTTTCCATGTGACATTTTTTTAACGACGTTTGATCAGGTACCCTTTTATGTTAACGGAGCAAACCACGTACATCTATCTGTCACAAAAAAACCACGTACCTCTAAGTGCAAATTGGTGAAACAACAGGCCATTATTCTGTACTTTTCCCTAAACTATATGCTTGCTTGGATTATAGTTATTCTTCCTGCAATTTATAACTCTTGAATATAGACATACATAACACCTTTTTGAATGATGTCAATTATTTTTAATTAGAACAACCAACAACATGTCAAATAAGAAATAAAAATGAAAGTATAAGGTTTAATAGAGAAAATATTAAAGAATATGATATTGTTATGAAGCTCAAAGTACAATGTTTAATGAAAAAAAAACACTAAAGAATTGATTAATTTTGTTACAAAGCTCAAAGTATAGGATTTTTTTTTTGGTAATTAGGCCTTTTTTTAATGTTAAACTAGAATGACAATGGATAGGATATCCCTCTAATAAACTCTATCTCAATCCGCATTCATTTAATTATATAATTATCCGACTCCGTTATATAATTATTCGAATCTATTTCAAATCCAATTACTATAAATCCATATCCATTCAAATCCAAATACGTAATATCTATGAATTTTTAAATTCATGTTGAATATCGTTAATAAATATTATTATTTAAGAATATTTTTATATTTTTCTTTAAATAATAAAATTAAGAATTTTGTCTATTAAATAACATTAATTAATTATACTACAAATATGTGTGTAATTGTAAATAAATTTAAAACATTATCTTTTATAATCGTCAAATAAAATTCTATAGTTTAATTTGATATATATATTATCCAAATCTGATTAATAAAACTGGATTTGGATAGCAGATGTCTAGATGACTAAATTTGAATATGATATGAGAACTAAAATATTTATTGTATGATTTAGATATTATTGGCATAAGTTTAAGGTTTCTGGCTTGCTATGGGTTCCGGTAGCATATAGCTTTCCCGTTCCCTAGTACCGGTCACGTACCCAGTATTTAGGTCATGACAAGTGAGGAATTAGCAATTGGTTGTGAAAAGTTTAAGTATTGACCTAATCAAAACACTTGGGTTTAAGGGTTTTTAAAAAGAGAAACACTTGGGTAGTGTTGTGGGTTAAAAGTTAGCCATTGAAACTATTGTAAAGGTTTTGTGTGAGCTTAAAAAATATTTGTAAGAGAATTATTTTATAGTGGAAATACCCAATTGTGATTGGGGGTGGAGGTAGGGATTGGTTGCATCCCAAATCGTTCTAAATTGCCTGTATCTTATTGCCCTTTACCTTTAAGATTTTAATTTCCTAGCATAAGTTAATTTTTATTTCTTTTCCAATTCACCCCCTAGCTATTGGTTACCTAGCATTTGTATAAGAGAGGAGTGTTGTAGAGTACAATGGTGTGATAATGGAAAGGAATTATGGGAAACTCTCTAAAACTATCATAAAAGCACTTCACAATGAGATAATAAAAATGTCAAACAGTCATTTATAGGTATAAGATATTCAAGTGCAAGCTTATAAAAGGGTGGCGGAGATGACCGATAGACTCATGGATATTCTCACCGATTTGTAGAAGCTTGGCAAAAACTACTCCAAGACCTACATCAACCACAAGATATCGAAAGCTCTTCCTAAGAAGCTTTGGGAGGCTAAAGTCACCTCAATCAAGAAAGCAAATGATCTCTCAACACTTGCTCATGATGAACATATTGGTCAACTCCTTATCTATGAATGAGAGGTAGGACAAAAAGGAGGATAAGAAGAAGTCAATTGCTCTTAAAGTTTCTCATGAGACTAATGAGAGTGAGAGCAATAAATAATGAAGTTGTTGTGGTTCAAGAGGAAGATCCAGAAGTAGCACTCCTTCTTAAAAAAGGCAATGACTATCTAAAATTTAGGAAGAAAGGTGGCAAAACAAATTGCAAAAGGCTCAAGAAAGAAGAACGATGAGCTCATATGTTATGATTGTGGTAAACCGAGACAAATGAAGTTTAAATGCTATAGACACAGAAAGAAGGGAGCCTCAAGGGAACTAAATGAGAAGAAGAAGATGGCCTATAAAGCTCAATAGATGGAGTATGAGTGAATTCGAGTCTAGCAAGCAAAAGGAAATGGCCATTCTTTGTCTCATGGCTTTTGAGGACTCATAATATGAGGTAATGTATTGATCCCTTCCTAATAGTGATTGTAAATATGATGATGTAAATGTACAATTGATTGTGGCATTAAACATTAAGTGCAATGAGTTTCATTCTAAAATGAAACATTATAGAGATAAATGCACTCCATATTATAAGGAACTAGGAAACTTGAAAATGGTGGTTGGTACGTTAAAATCATCAAATGATGAATTAAAGAAGTCTCTTCAAGGGTGGAGCAATTACAAGTTAATGTTCAAAAATAACCTCACAATGATTGGTTACTTTTGGAGGAACGTGTAATGATACAAGAGTATAAATGATTTTTTTTCTTTTGAAGTAAGGTTCCTTAGGTAGAGATCCAAAGTCCAATGGGTTCAATTAGGAGACATCAATAATAATGAGACACCAAGAGGGGGGTGAATTACTTTGAAAATGACAAATTGAAAACTTCGAGGAAATTAAATGGACACAAGAAATTTATAGTGGTTCAAGTGTTAACAAACCTTACATCCACTCCCCAATACACAATTAGATATTCACTAATCTATCAAGGATTGCAAGTGAGATCTTAATTAAGCTAACTCATAACTTAGTGTTTGCTAGGCTAACACCAAACCTTTATAAGAGTTTTACAAAGGCTAACTCTAAACCCAACCTAAATGTTTTCCAATCTCACAAGATTGACACTTGTACAATGGTAAAAGACACTCTAAACCTAAGTAATTAATCCCGATTGATTATTCAAAGAGTCATAACTACCCACACACAACTAATTCATAAAGAATAATTTACAAAGAAGGTTGAGAAGTAAATTTACAAGAGTTTAGCTATCAAAGTATTGTGTATTAGTTTCTAACATGTTAGTTTCTAACACATTTATAATGGGTATTCATAGCCAAAATACCCAAAACTAGCTGTTACAAACAAAGGAATTGATTGTATTTAAAAACTAGAAAATCTGCATTTATTGCTCTATAAAGTTTTGATCCGCGATTGCGGCTTCCCCTTATCGTGGTTGTGGTTTTCATAAAGTAGTCTAATCACTAGTATTATTCTTTATAATTACGGGTATGGTTTCCAAGATCTTAGTTGCAGTTTTCATAAAGTAGTATAGCAACTAGTATTGTTTTTCATAATCGCAGTTGCAGTTTCAAAGATTATGGTCATGAAATTTGAAGATATGAGCTGGCAGCTTCTAATTTGTCGAACAAACTAACTCTTTGTGGTCAAATGGACTTTTGGATTTTTGCAAGTAGTTAAGCTTAATTATGATCGTGAAACTAACTTTGTATCCTCATCCGCTGTCATGGGCTAGGTCGTGGTTCTCTCTATATCTATTTACAAATTTAAGAATTTCAGGAGAATTAATCTGTGGTCATGGTTTCCAAATAGTGGGGTGAATGTCGCCAGTTGTGGTATCAGAATTTGGTCGCGACCACAATTTACGCCCTAATTTGACAGTTTGCAAGAACGCTTTATGAAACTTGTCCTACACACTTAGGAACTTGGGTAGACCACAAACATGAGTTGTGGAACTTAAAATATGGTAGATAAAAGGTCTATAAGGCCAACAACTCATTTATTCTTCAATGCAATTAAAAAGAGGAGACTGTATAATTTGGTCTCTTATGTAAAGACAACAGATAATTCAATTATCAACATAAATGAAGGCATTCATGAAACTTTTAAGGCATATTTTCAAGGGATCATGAGAATCAAAGTTGGTAGTAAAGAACACATCAACATCACTTTAATTCAATGGGCTCCCTATGTTTTAGAAGAGAATATTTTCTCTTGTGAAAGCCTATTACAGAATTGGAAGCTAAAGAGGGGCTTTTCTCCATAGGCTTTAATAAAGCCCTTGGGATAGATGATTTTAGTAACTTCTTTTCAAGAATTGTTGGTCTATAGTGAAGAATAATATGATGAAGATGGTGCATGAATTATTTTAGTCTAGCAAGCTTCTAAGGCAATTGAATATTATTGTTGTTATTATAATCCTTAAGACCAGTAATGTAGAAATGGTCTTTGAGTTTAGACTAATAGCTTCTTGTATAGTACTTTACAAACTGAGTACTAAGATTATAACCAGCAAACTACGAGAAATTCTCCAAAAGGTGATCTCCAGTAATTAACCTGCCTTCATCCTAGGAATAAACATCAGTGACAAGATTACCTTGGCTCATGCAGGTAGTACACAACCATCAATTACATTATCCTACTTCCAAATATACTATTAAAATAGACCTATAGAAGGCCTATGGATCCATGGCATGAAATTTCATAAAAGAGGTTTTGATTACTTTAAAGTTATGTCAGGTTTATCTAATCCAACTAAGAGCCATATCTTCTATTTAGGGGTTGCAGAGTCTCTAAAAGCTAGAGTTTTAAGTCTTACCAAGTTCCAAGAAAGTTGCTTACCAATAAAATATTTAAGCATCCCTCTAATGGCTAAAAGACTTGCTTTAAATGATTATTAGAGACTGATTAATAAGGTGACTCATAAGATCAGTCAATGGAATAATAAGTAACTTTCCTAAGCTGGGATATTACAACTTATTCTAGTTGTCCTTGTGATTCTGCAAGGTTATTGGCTACAGTGATTATCTTTCCTAGAAAAGTGATGAGTATGAAACACGCATCTTATTTAGGGTCTAAAGAACCTTAATTAGAATAGTATTTCACCTATTTTTCCTATGGAATCCCCATTTATTCCATTAATCATGGTTAAATCACTTAATCTTATATCTTGCTCCTAACTTGGTGATTTATGCTTTTTTATTTGGATTTTCTAGGTTTAAAGCAATTAAGGGAGCTGGGAAGCATCCAGAGAGGATTGTGGAGCTAATGCGGATGTTGGAGCTATTGGGAAACGGATCAATTGGACCACATGTGCTTAGAGAGGCCTAAGACTCATTTGACTTGTAGCTTTCCTTAAAGATGCATGGCTGTGCTACCTTCGGCACAGCCGTGCGAATGTGAGATTTGGGAATCCTATGCTCAAGTAGAGCACGGCTGTGTCACATTTAGCATAGTCTTGCTTATTCATGCTAGTAGTTTTTAAAAGGGGTTATAAAAGCCACCTTTAGGCCACATGAGAAAAGTGAGCTCACTTTTACTAGTTTAGGTTATTTCTTATTTTCTTTGTAGCTGTCGGAGAGAGAAACCCATTCTTTCTTTGAACATTCACGTAGATTTAGGTTTTTAATCCTATATTCCGTAGTTTTAGATAGTTTTAGGTTGTAAGAACTTTAAAAATCTTGGCTAACTTTCCCTGTAATACCCTTTATGCATCTATTGATTTTGTGCCTCTATAGGGTTACACGGCCGTGCACCCTCTATTTACAACGTGACATTGTTTTCCCCTTGGGTAGATCTATCCTTAGGGGTTACTCTTTTATATTGGTTAATCTTCATTGTTATTGCTGGTTTTGTTGTTTGATTGCTTACATTAGTTGTTTCCTATTAAAACTCTCTTTCGGTTACCTAAATAATCATTAATTGCTAAAACTAATACTCAAAAGTGACACGAGCCGATTTCTGAGGACGATATCTGTTTATATATTATTACTTACGACCCAAGCACTTACGGAGCACGTGCTCAAGTTTTTAGCATCGTTGCGAGAATTGGTGCCTTTTGTGTTTTTCTTTTGTTATTAGTTCTAGTTGATGCATGATCAATTTAGGCTTTATTTTATTGCTTTGTTTTTTTGATTTTTAGTCCTTGTCTCATATTTCTTATGGTTTTCATAGGTGTATGAACTTGCCCATCAATTTTGATCTCAAAATTACAAGGACATTATCTAGTGTTCGTGTTGCAAGAAGGAATTTTGAGAGACTTTTAAGAGAAGAAATGGCCAAAGTTCCACCACCACAAGACAATGGAGATGGGAATGGTTTAGGAGGAGGCAATGGAGATAGGAATGGACAAAATGGTAATGGTAACCAATAAAGACCTCTTTGGGAGTATGCTATGCCAAACCATACCGGAGTTGGACACCCTATTCTTGAACCTCCTATAGCTGTGAACAATTTCGAGCTCAAGTCAATGTTGATCCAAATGGTTCAAAAAAACCAATTCATAGGGAACGAAATCATGGATGAGGATACTAATGCTCGCTTGCTTTGTAACACCTCATTTTTTTATTTTAAAATATTTATATGTATACTTAATATATATTCTTACTAAAAATATTTACTTAATCATATAATAAACTTTCATATAAAAATATTATTATAATCTTTAACTTATTTTTACTCTTTATTAAATAAAATTTAAGTAATATTAATAATAAAAAATGCTTTCCCCTAAGATCATTGGAGTCTAACCATATGGAACTCTACCAAATTAGCCTTCCCTTCCTATTTGATTTTCCTGCAACATTGGATTATTGAGGAAGATAATCAGTTTGAAGCTCAATGAGAAAATAAGCACACATATATTTATATAATCAATTTATCATATTATTATTATATATATTTTAATACTTATTTACTGGCATCATATGTCATTCTATATTAATTTATCATAACAGAAAAATACAATAAGCACCCCAAATAAATCACCAATTCTCATTACAATCAATTCACAACTTTGCAATCACATCACAATTTCATCAAATCACCATTACACTACTTCAAAGTTCAACCAATAACACTCCATCAACAATTCAATACACAATTCAAACCAAGAACATAGCAATCAAGCAAATATAGAAATTTCCACTTAATGTACACAAGATTAATCAATTAAATACTTACAAAAGATGAAGAATAACCAACTCAAGCCTATTGGCCTCCCCTCTCAATCCCTTTGCCTTTAGATCCTCCTAAACATTATAATACAATCACAACAATTTAATAACCAAAACAATAGCCAAACATACAATTAACACTTACTAATCTCTCTAACATACATTAATAAGATGTGCATACAACAACCTTAAACCCCCAAAACCCTCAAAACCCTACATAATAATCAACACAATACTTACTCAATTAAGCTTCCAATCCACTGATTAAGCTTCTAGTTAAGAAAAACTCCTCTAAACTTACTATATATATATTCACTCAAAAGCTCTAAAGTTTAAAAATGGTGTTTTGGGTAAAGTAAGAAGAAGATATGAAGAAATGAAGAAGATGAAGAGAAGATGAGAAGGAAAAGGTGTAGGATTCTTTGTAGAGATTGTCCACTAACTATATTTTATTATTATTATTATTACTTATTATTATTTAATTAATTAAATTGCCACTCTTCCTCTCCCTCCTTGTGCCACTTGTCTTCCTCCTACTACCTTTAGGACACGTGTCCACCTTCTAGAACACATTTCCCTACACCACTCCCCAAACTTATTCCTACTAACTATTTAATCCAACTCTCATACTTCTTTTACAAATAACTCCTCTAACTTTTCTTACAACTAGGTCCTTTCTAACCCAAACTTCCATAAACCTTGATGCTTTCCAAAAATTATTCTACCAATCAATTATTATGCAATGCATTACACACAATTATGGTGCAAATGATTTGATATGATTAAGGTTTATTCCCTAATATCAAAACTAGGTCGTGACAGTTTTTTCCCACTTAAGAAAATTTCGTCCCCAAAATTTATTACTCACCACTAATATGGTTAAACAGGTATGGATACTTGGCCCTCATGTGCTCCTCTACTTCCCAAGTTGCTTCCTTGGAGGAATGTTGACTCCATTTCACCTTTACCATAGGAATTTCCTTGCTTCTCAATTTCCTAACTTGTCGGT
>CANYLF010100640.1:0-11328 GCA_948193215.1 Bocquillonia castaneifolia
GGAAGTGGGCACCCCAACATGGAGGAGACTCAATTTCAATGAAGCTGAAAATGAAGCAAGCATTAGGCTCGCCAACGACCTTCTGTAGGAAAGAAGGGAGCAGGCAGCATACAGGGCAGAGGCATACCAGAGGCAGGCAGCATCATATCATGATAGAAAGGTGCGACTAAAGCAATTCAAAGTGGATGATTTAGTGCTGAGAACAGCAGACGTAGGCAAAGGGGAAGCTGCAACCGACAAGCTCAGCCCGAACTGGGAAGGACCGTACAAGGTTGTATCAGTAGTGAGAAAAGGAGCTTACAAGCTGGTCCACATGGATGGATCTATACTACCGAGGACTTGGAATGTGGAGCTGCTTAGGAAGTACTACCAATAGAAAGAATGAATGTAAGGCGATATAGCCACCCTAAAGAATCATCTCAATGAAGGCCTAAGATGCCACGTTTTGACATCTCACAAACATCTGGAACAAAGGCTTCACCCATAAACATAAAGACAGGACAAGATCTCGCATTCCACATGCATTGCCTAGGCCATAAAAAGAGACAGGATCTCGCATCAGGCTTCACCGTATAACAGAAGACGAGCCATGACTCGCACATCACATTTTTTACCTTACAAACATAAAGACGGGACAAGATCTCTCATTCCATAGGCATCGCCTAGGCTATAAAACGAGACAGGATCTCGCACCAGGCTTCACCGTATAACACAAGAGGAGCCATGACTCGCACATCACATTTTTTACCTCACAAACATAAAGACGGGACAAGATCTCGCATTCCACAGGCAACGCCTAGGCCATAAGACGAGACAGGATCTCGCACCAGGCTTCACCGTGTAACACAAAGCGAGCCATGACTCCTACACACATTCATCGCTACACCGCATAGCCTTGACCGTAAGTCGAGGTAGGAACTCGCACTAGGCTTCGCCCTATAAATAAAACGAGACCGAATCGTGGATACGTAGGCTTCGCCTTATAAGCACAGATGAGACAAGGTCTCGTACCAAATAAGACTTGCTCAATAAACTCAATAAAATATTGCGTCGCTAACCAGACTTCGCCCTGTAACATTGCATACAAACTAAAAGAAATAAGGCAACAAGTCAAAACAATACAGCTTGTTTACAATAAAATCGATTCCAATAGGCTCCGCTATTATAGCTCTCCCTGTGAACCTCAAAGGAGTCGCCAATCTTTCACGTCACAAATTAAAAAAAAAGTAAAAAAAATGAAAAATTCCAAGATATCTTTGGCAAAGAAACCAGGAAATAACATAATAAATGAATCCCAAATGCTCCACCACATAAGCAATGGCTATAAGTATAGGCAAACCTTAAGTCGCTATAGGTATTACATGAAGCCTAAATCATCTTTTTTAATTTTGTAAAGTACAAAATCCAAAATTAGTATAAAATTGAATTAACCCGAACCCGAAAGAGGGATCGCAGATGCAAAAAGTAGCACAAGAAGCGAAACTAGTATTTTCATTAAAAACATAAAAAGATGAACAAAAAGTTCAAGTACATTGACAAGGCTAACCTTGCCTCGCATTATCATCATTTACACTCAAAACATTAGCATGGGCATCCTCATCCTCAGTCGCGATCTCGACTGCCAAGTTAGCTTCTTTTCCTTGGGGCTCCACATCCTCATCGCCAGGCTCGGAGTCGCTAGAGCTTTCCACATCCAAAGCAGGAAGATAGCCGCCATCCACATCTGCATTCCAATCCTTCTCCTCCACAGCGTTAGCAAAGCACCTTTTTGATAGGGTCAAGGCTTTACTCTCTTCCATATCTAGAAGGGATTTTTTAAAGGTGGGATCCAGAAGCTTGATCTTTTTCAAGCAAGTTTCCTTGTAGGCTTGGCAATAGCGACTCCCCCACTCCTTGTACAGCTTTTTTGCTCTGCCCAAGTCACCATAATTGGATGTAATGGTCCGGTCATGATCCTTGACCCGCTGCTTCAAATTCTTATTCTCCTCTGCAAGCAAAGCCAGCTTTTGTCGCATAACCCGGTCGCTGGAAAGAAGGTTTTTGTTGGCATCATCCAACTCCTTGTAAGCCTTCACAGAAAGTTCAAAGTCACCCTTGACTTTCTCTAGCTCCGCGGCATTAGTACCATTCTCCCTGGCAGCGCGAGACCAGAAGTGCTCCAGTCCAAGTAAATGCTGCACAGCCTGCAATTAAGAGCAAATTTTTTACTTAGAATAGAAAAAGCCAAGCAAAGGGAAAGGCAGGTAAAGAAGGCATACTTACAATGACCAGATGGAATATGCCCTGGCCAACAGCATAGTGAGGATGATGATCAGTGACATGCTTAATATCCTTAGGCAATGCCAGGACCCTTTTCATTCTCGCCAAACATTGGTCGCTTTCAACCGATGCGGTGTAGCGATGCTTCTTCAACCAATCATACGAGCTTGAAGGCTGGCCATGCTCATCCACAGCGAACCCAGGATCGAGGCTGGTAGGCTCCGGGGGGGACTGAGGATCCATCTTTAGGAATTAAAGTGCGAGCCAATGAACTAGCACTCACCCCTCCAACACGCGGAGATAATAGAGGAGTGTCAAAGACTGAAGGGTTCCGTGGAGCCACATCTATCTCCATGCCAACTTCAGGAAGCTTATCAATTGACCCTTCGTGAGTCGTGGCATCACCCACTTTATTTCTCTTTTTAGAGCCTTGGGAAGAGGTAGACTTGTGAGTCCTCTTCTTTGATCCACTCCCCGCTGCAAGAGGTAAAAGCACGTCACCAAAACCATCAGCGAGATTCATCTACACATATTACAAAAAAGAGAGTTAAAAAACCATGGATGAAAGCATTACCATGCCGCAACATGGCAGCGTCGGTATTATTAGAAGATCCTTCCTGCTCGTGTCGCACAAGGGCTAGTGGAGGTGGATCAGACCGCGAAGTCAAGTACCTTTGAACTATGGGATTTACATCTACTGGTTTATTATGAAGCAAGCTAATGAGCTCGGATACAGATGCCTTTAAGGCATTTTCTAAGGAGAACCTAAAGTTTCTAGCTTTTGCTAGATAATTACGATGCAAGCCAGCAAAGGCTGACTCGTGCTCTACAATAACAAAGGCTTTACAAATATCATAAACTTTACCCGGAAGACCCTAAAAAATTCTACAATTACCATGAGGCGACACAAAAAAGAAAAAATCTAGGCCTCGCCTAGCGAAGCTATTAAATTGGGTAAAATTCTCAAGGTTACCCTCTAACCCATTCTCAAGGAAAAGGCATTTATAACCCAGAAGGGTTCGGATGGCATTAGGATGCAACTGGGAAATCGGGATCCCAAAAAGAATGTTCACAGCAAGGAGCAGCTCATCCAGAGGGAATCGCAGTCCCGCATCCAGTTGAGCGGTAAAAATAAAAAGTCTGTTTAGGCCTAAATCCTGAGTCGCCCTATTATTCACTGATGGCCTTACAAACCTATAACCTAAAGGCAAGTTATAACAAGTCCTAATGTTGTCATAACTAACCAAGTTAGATGCAACGATGGAAGGCTTCGCCCTAACTTCATCTAATGCCTTCTGGAAGTTGGCAAGTTCATCCGGGCTTGGGGCACTGACTAAGGGATACTCAACAGACATGGCTATACTAACCTTATTAGAAGTGCGAAAAGGAAGCTATTGAGCAAAGCACACAAGTCTACAAGCGAAGCCTAGTTCCAAACTCCGAGCAAAGGCGAACAAATGCAAAATCTAGAGAGAAGTAAGAGCAAAATAAAGAGAGAGAAAGTAGAACGTGCAAATGAAAAATAACGCAAACCTATATAGCAACAAGAAAAAATTCAAGGACCAACTTACCCTTGGGCGGGAAACAATATTGGCCCTTGGATTTCAAATATGCAAGGGCACGATGGTCCTTTCATAACGAGGGCCTAAATGCCTCGATAGACGAGAAAGATAGGGGACAGCTGAACGGGCATCCCAACCGTCTCCAATACGGATGTCATGAGAAACAAATCGTCATACACATAATTAACCAATTAAGAAACACCTGCCGACAAGACCAGGCTTTGCAATGTTAAGAGGTCACCTTGGTATGGTGAAGCCAACCAAATGCCTATAACCATAAGTCATAGGGCTTCACACACTATGATTTTCTCATATTCATTCACCACGACATCTAAAGGCTTCGCATAGAGAAATCTTTACCATAGGTCCTTTATTGCAACACTTAGAGGGTTCGCATGGTGTTACTCCTGCTAGTGAGTTTATCTCTACTGCGATCCCTTAAGACTTCGCACATTAATAATCAAGATGATACCTTGGTGCGACCCCTAGAGGCTTCGCATAGTGATAATCCTGTTAGGATTTTCTCTACAGCGACCCTTAGAGGATTGGCACAGTAATATATCCTTGAAAATATCCTTACTACAAGACAGAGAGACTTCACATAGGAATAAATTTTTGTTCCCTATCAAGATACATGCTCCTAGCATTACCAATAGGATTCGCATGGATGAACAATCTAACATATATCCCTATTACGATTCATATGGTTATTGCATAGATAACATATTTCATAGTACCTATTCGTGATTCCTCAAGGATTCGCACATAGACTGTCATTTCATAGAATGTGGATACATCCCTCTATGCACCACTCCCAGGCTTCACAGCGTGGCATGAAGTAAGAATAAGCAACCTTTTTAAGTCATAAATAACTTGAGACTTCTTTTGGGGGGGAGTAGTGATGGTCTACCATCGTATTGGGCCTAAACAGGTCCAACACGCTCACCCTAAATGCATATGAGTAATATGAGGCGCACTAGGGTTTCCTTACCCTGACTACTGTATAAGCTAAGGAGGACCCTCCAAGATAGGTCACTGATCTTTCACCCTTTATACACTTTACCTAGCAAACACTCTACTGACTTAGGCATCGGAAAGGTTACGGGGATCACACCCCACCTCTGAGGCATTTGCTTGACTGCGCAAGGACAGGACCAGCCGGTGAACTAACACCGGAACAGCAGGATCAGGACACGATCTATCATGACCAATAGGCAAATAATGAATGGTTTGTAAATTAAAATTTTTGAAAGTTGTTTAGTGGTTTATGCAAGTTCTCGAACTACATGCTATGCGTCTAATTTAAGTGTTTAGATGTTATTTATGTTATAAGCATACAATATAAGTTATAATTAACTTGAATTGGATTCGAACGGATTAATTTAATATTCAAATTAACTAATTGGATATTAGGACTGCTTAGACCATATAACTGAATATTGGATTTAAGGACTCTTTGGACTTTGAATAAGTATAAATTGATAGATTTAAAATGGTGCGATAAGTTTGATAAGTATATAAATATAGATGTTATGGGTTAAGTGCTGTAACCGTTGTGTTTGGTAAATCTAAGTAATCTGGTAGGCCCGGTAATTGGTTATAATTATAGAAATGTTATTTTTATGTAGGATGGACTCCACTTCGGTGGAGAGATGTTTGTTTTAGAGGGGAGGTTCTGTTGAATTTTTGGTAGAATTTTCTCGTAAAACATGATATCGGGTCTAACAAATTAAATCATATAACGCGTTATAGTTATAGGATAATAATCTATATTTCGATCTTTATATAGTAATCTAGAATTCAATAGGAGTAGGTCATGTTATGTGAAAATACTAAGAGGGGGTGAATTGGTGCAGAATTAAAAATTAGGAAAGAAATAAGATGAAGTAGAATGAACACAAAATGATTTTATAGTGGTTCGGACCTAACTTGTCCTACATCCACTCTCCCAAAGATCTATTTAGGGTTCCACTAAACCACAATGGCTACACAAGGGATTTCAAGGCTATCCCAAACCTTTACAATGAGTTTTACAAATGGATAACTCACCAATGCAACCCTAGTGTTTCCCCAACTCACAAAGAATTGACATTAGTACAATGGATAACTAATTCACTCAACCCAAATAACAAATGCTCTAGAGTTCTAGCTACCCAAAACCAAACAAGAATTGATTACAAAGATGAGAAATAAATTTGCAAGAGTTTGGCTATTAAAGAATTAATGTCCCTTTTTGAGGGACATTTATGAAGGGTATTTATAGCCAAAATACCCAAAACTAACTGGTAGAAATAGCCCCACAAGTGTCTCTAACGTCAAGTTACTTTTGCATTAAATGCACTAAAAACTATTAGATTGCGGGCACAGTACCAAGTCTCGCAGGCATGATATTCATAAAGCTTCCCAACGGCTAGTTTCTTCTAAGATCTTCCTTGAAGTCATGGGGGAGATTTGCTCCATCGCGGGCGCAACATGATGATCTAGAGAATTGCCCAAAGATGGCTTCCTGTTTGATTGAGTCGCGGGGGCAATCCAATGATCCAGAACCTTCAAAGATATGACCAAAAGTATGAGCTTGGTCCTAGGCACGATTTGTATATCGCTGGTGTGATATGTCGTCAATCGCAGGGGCGATTCCAATATTGCGGGTGTGATATAATGCCACGTACGCGATCTGCCTGATCACGGGCTCGATTTACAGGAATCTTCCAAAACTATATTTCTGCTTTATGATAAGCAACCTACACACTTGGGAATTTAGTTAGACAAAGATAAGAGGTTGTTAAACTCAAAATAAGATGGATTGATGCCACTAAGGCCAACAATCTCCCCCTTTTTGAGTTTGACAACCAAAATAAGTACTAAGTTCAATAACTTAAAAAATAATGGGGTTAAGTGTGTGAGTTGATGGAATTGCTCCCCCTCAACTTGTGCAAGGTTTTGAAAAACATAAAACAAGGAGATTTCTCCCCCTTTGTCACCTCAAAAGCATAATATAAGAAATAACACAAAAGGAGCGATAATTAAAATAAAAAAAATATTCATTAAAACATAAGATTCATTCATTACAAGAGCATGAATGGGTACAAGGAAGCATAAAAAAGATAATTAATATGCATAAGATGGAAAAAAAAGAGGTAAAACAAGGAAATGCAAACATGAATGATATACAAGAAGTGAAGAGATCTAATATGGACATAAAACACACTAAGGCCAAGGGATAGATCTAGAAGTCCTCATGACCACATGGATCCATTCCAAGCTTGGTGTGAATGGCTTGAAGGTCTTGATGGAGAGAGGTTAAGTCTTCATCTTGGTCATCCAAACGAACCTCAAGCTTCTTACTAAATGCCTCTTGGGCGTCAATCTTGTCCTCGATCCTTTTAAGAGAGGCTAGGATGTCCATAAGGGTTGATTGAGAGGTCTCCTCCTCTCTCATATCCCTAATATGAATGGGAGGAATGGGAATGTCTTCTCCATGAGGGATTCCTTCCCCTTCTTCTTCTTAGACAGCACTTAGTCCTTTTTCTAGTGCTTTTTCCCTTGCTTCCCTTTCTTCCCTTGTCTTGTCTTCCCTTTCCTTTCTTTTAGGCTCTTTCTCAGCCTCCCTATCCTCATCGGTCACACCACCCAAATAGAGATAGGTGCCATCTTGTTGCTTCCTCACTATATTGACCTTTTTGACAAAGTAGTCAAGGTCCATAAGACCCAAATCCACTAAGAAACCATGTGAGAGTGGATAAGCTTGGGGTTTGGAGCAATCAAAGTGTAGGAAATAGGCAATGTGAGTGATATAGGAGCAAATCACAATTGCACCGGTTTTGGCACTTTAAAGGTGGAGAAGATGATCAATGAAGAAGAAGGCAGCTTGGATAGGTTCCCTTTTTATGGCACAATGAAGGAAAAGCAAGTCTTTTTTGTGAGACTTTATCATTGCCCTCCTTCTTGGCAAAGACGGAGTTGACAATGGCTTTGTAAAGAATAAAGAGGCCAAGGGTTTTGAGGCTCTTGGCTTGAGAGTGAAAAGCCCTAAACCTTGGAGTACATGCAATTTTCCTCCAGAATTCAAGAATATCCATGGAGGATTCATTGAAGGTGGCTATACCGGTTGAAGAGAAGCCAAAGCATTCGTCCATTTGTTGCTTCTTCATGGTTAGCTTTTTGCCAAACAACTTAAAAGTCATTCCATAGTATCCCAAATCCCCTCCTAACTTCTTGTTTACCACTAAGGAGGAGAGGAACTCATAAGTTAAGTTTTTGTAGCCGGGATAGATGGGCCTTGCAAACTTGAAAAAGGAGTTCCTTAGAAGTTGTTCAACTTCATCCCTAACACCTAACATTTCAACAGAGGCACTACCTAGAGTCCTTGTTTCAGCAAATTCCATTCCCTTTATGGTTCTACATCTAACCTTTTCTTCAATGGTTAGAGTGTCAAACATAGCTTCCATAGGATTGAGAGTGGTAGGAGCTGCTTGTTGTTGAGTTTGAGGTTGTTGTTGAGGAATGGAAGCAGTAGAGCCGGGTTATTGAATGGAAATGCCGGTTCTAGGTCTTTTTGGTGGTGGTGGAGGTGATTCTCTTACCTTCCTTTTTGGCTTCTAGTGAGTTTTTTGTCCATTGATTATGTATAAAAACAGATGATGCACAAGAAAATTAAATTTCAAAGCACTAAAGAGGGAGGAGTAAAGGAGAAAAAAAAAATCCTAAAAGCTTTGAAATTGAGAGAGAGGTTGTAAACCCTTTCATATATGCAATGGGGGTATATATAGGTATGTTGGAACACTAGGGGGCTTGAAAATTGGCCAACTGGCCGTTGGAAAAATTTTGAAAAACCGTCAGTCGAGGGCACGATATCTCAAGTCGCGGCCGCGAGTTTTTGAAATATTTGTAACGGTCAAAAACTTTGAAATTTTGCAGATGCAATGGCATATATCGCGCCCGTGATTTAGATAAAAAAACTTTAGAAAAAATAAGTTTTCTGGGCGTAAGGTCGCGGGGGCGACTAGGATGGTCGCGTCCGCGAGTTTGAAATATTTAGTATTTTATAAAATTTTTTTAATTTTGCGGGTGCGATGATACAAATTACGCCCGCGATTAAAGAAACAGAAGAAATGGGTTGAAAGCAATAATATCGAGGCCGCGATTAAGGATGTCGCGTCCGTGAATTACGATTCAAAAACTTTTAAAAGGTTTTAAGATTCAAAAACAATTTTCCAACCTTCAAGGTGTTCCAAACTTGTTGTGTGACTTAGATTTACTCCTTTGGACTTATGAGAAGCAAGATCAAGGAGCAAAACCATGTCTATTGCATACAAATGAAAGAATTACAAAGAAAAACCATGAAAATCAAAGGGTGCTTCCATCTAGCATCCCTAAGTCACTCTTAATGAAGTTCATACGTTCTTCATTGAGAAGTTTTGTATAGATATCAGCCAATTGGTTAGTAGTATCAATAAATTCTAATACTACATCACCCTTTTGTACATAATCTCTAAGGAAATGATGTCTAATGTCTATGTGCTTGCTCCTAGAGTGTTGGATGGGGTTCTTTGAGAGATTGATAGCACTAGTGTTGTCATATTTGATGGGAATGCAACCAACATCTAGACCAAAGTCTCTTAATTATTATTTCATTCACAAGATTTGTGATCCACAACAACCCGCCGCTACATATTCGGCTTCGGCGGTTGACAAAGTAACACTAACTTGTTTCTTAGAACACCAAGAAACCAAGCAATTGCCAAGTAGTTGACAAGTATCGGAGGTACTTTTCCTATCCATCAAACTACTGGCATAATCCGAATCCGAGTATGCAACTAGATCAAAAGCAACACTCCTAGGATACCGTAGCCCTAAATGTATAGTGCCATGCAAATATTTCAAAATCCTTTTGATCTCATGCATATGAGACTCTTTAGGACATGCTTGAAAACATGCACACAAGCATGTAGCATAAATAATGTCGGGTCTAGATGAAGTTAAGTAAAGAAGTGAGCCAATCATACCTCTATACTTTTTCTCATCTGCAAATTTACCTTTTTCATCCTTGTCCAACTTTGTTGTAGTGCTCATTGGAGTTTTGCTAGCTTTGCATCCTTCCATCCCAAACCGTTTGAGAAGTTCTTTGGTGTATTGGCTTGGTTGATGAAGATGCCATCTTTACCTTGTTTAATTTGCAGTCCCAAGAAGAATTTAAGTTCTCCCATCATGCTCATCTCAAATTCCCTAGTCATGCACTTAGCAAATTCTTTGCATAAACTCTCATTAGTAGCACCAAATATAATATCATCAACATAAATTTGGACAATGAATATGTCATGCTTATGTCTTTTAATGAAGAGTGTAGTATCAACCCTCCCTTTTGTAAAACCATTTTCACAAAGAAAATTACTAAGCCTTTCATTCCAAGCTCTAGGAGCTTGTTTCAATCCATATAAGGCCTTAGTAAGTTTGAAAACATGCTTTGAAAAATCAAAACTCTCAAAACTAGGAGGTTGTTCAACATATACTTCCTCTTCAATAAAACCATTTAAGAAGGCACTTTTAACATCCACTTGAAACAATTTAAAATCCATGAAAGATACAAATGCTAAAAGAATTCTAATGGCTTCTAATCTTGTGACGGGTACAAAGGTCTCATCATAGTCAATGCCTTCCTCTTGGTTATAACCTTTGGCAACCAATCAGGCTTTGTTCCTAGTGACTTGACCTTGTTCATCCAATTTGTTCCTATATAATAGGATGATCCTTAGGTCTAGGTACTAAGTCCCAAACCTTATTCCTTTCAAATTGATTGAGTTCCTCTTGCATAGCAAGTACCCAACTCTCCTCATTGAGGGCCTCATCAACATTTTTAGGCTCAATTTGAGAAAGGAAAGCAAGATTAGAATCTAAGAGTTTGAGTTGGTTTTTAGTACTTACACCTTAGATGTCTCACCAATGATGTTGTCCTTAGGATGATCTTTGGAGAAAGTCCATGCTATTGGGAGATCTCCATGCACTTGTTGGTGATCCACATGTGCTTGACCATCATTGCTCCCTTCCAATGCATGTTGTTCTTGTGGTTGATTATCCTTGTCAAGCTCCTTTGAACTTTGAGATGCATTTTCTCCTATGTTGAGCTCTTCAAGTCCACCTACAACATCATCACAAGAAGCACTACCTTTCACAAGATCAGGTTTGCTAGTTTCATCAAAGGTAACATGTATAGATTCTTCAACAATTAGAGTTCTTTTATTAAAGACTCTATAAGCTTTGCTTGAAGTGGAATAGCCTTAAAATACTCCCACATCCGTTTTGGATGCAAATTTTCCAAGATAGTCCTTGGTATTTAAGATGTAACACTTGTAACCAAATACTCTAAAACATGAGATGTTGGGTGTTTTACCATTCCATAACTCATAAGGAGTTTTATTCAAAATAGGTCTTTTCAAAACACGATTTGAAATGTAGCAAGATGTGTTGATGGCTTCGGCCCAAAAGTAAGAAGGTAGTGAATACTCATTGA
>CANYLF010100680.1:0-15276 GCA_948193215.1 Bocquillonia castaneifolia
AATTGGTGCGGAAATAAAAATAAAAATTAAAAACTTTAAAGAAGATAGGTAGAGAAGAAGAAAAGAGAACACAAGAGATTTATAGCGGTTCGGACAACAAATGTCCTACATCCACTTCCCAATACACAATTGGGTATTCCACTAATCTTCAATAAGATTACAATAAGAGTTTTCACAAGCTAACTCACAACTTAGTATTTGCAAGGCTCACACCAAACCTTTAGAAGAGTTTTTCTAAGGCTCACTCAAAAAACCTAACTCAAGTGTTTTTATGGTTTACACTCAAAACCCAAAACCCAAGTGTTTTTAAGGTACACACTTAAACCTTTCCTTGTGTTTTACTGTCTCTCACACAATACAAAAATAAAGTGAAGATTATAAGAAGAAGAATAAAGGTTTTTGCTTACAATTTGCTCACAATTACAACATAAACTCTCATATAATTTATGAAAATTGTAACTCTTAATTGCTATTTTTTCTTCAAGCTCTTGTATATGTTTTGATGCCTCAAATACCTCCTTTTATAGGCAAGAAATTAAAAATGGCCATTCTCAATCAACCAAGAAATTCAAACATGATTGGTGAGGCTCCATTCTTCAAGGCTGCCAGCTTGCTTGACAAATGTTGCATGTCTCATTCAAAATTCAATATCTCCAGCTATACTCATTGAAAATTTGTGATTCCTTTTTTGTTAAAAACTAGACATCCATACCTTTTTAACAATATATGGCTCATTTTCTGGAGATCTGTAGATTTTTGGAATAATTCAAACAATAGACGCCTAAAGCATGTGACTTGCAGCTAGAGTAATTTGTATTCAAACAAGAATATCTCCTTGTACAAAATTCAAAATGCTCCACCATTTTTTCTATTGAAAAGAGACTTCCAGAGCTATAACCCCACCAAATTTCACATTCAAATGATTTTTCTACATGTTTGGCATAAGTTTGAATACAACCTATGTGTTCAGTCCCTTGTCTGATAGCATGACCATAAATCACTCAAAAATTCATATCTTTAATTTTTTAACTCCAAAAATTCAAATAAAAATTTTTCTGAACACTAGACATATTGGACTTTCAATCCATATATAATTTGTTATATATTTATTGCCCAATTAGTGCAGTTAATTCATTTTATTTAGCCCATCCGAAATTGACTCTGCACATTTAGTTTTCCTTAAATCCTAAACTTCCAAAACCATGTCCAGTGTGCATAAATTGTAGGTTTAATTAGCCCATGACATATTTTATCTTTTTTACTCCAAATACTCACCAATTAACCCAAGTGTTTTATTGAGGTTTACACTTGAACCTATCCTCCTAACCTAAAAACACTCATCAAAGCTCATTACCTTGTTAAGGAGTGACCAAATCTAAATAGGTTTAGTTAAAAATCAACAATCAGAATACCATTATCGTTAAGGCATGACCACGTCTTATGACAAGTGATCTTCTAGCCCCTTTATTAGTTTGGATCTCAAAAGCCCTTAAAAGAGTCTTCATCAAATGTACTTATGCAATTACATTATATTCATCACCTATAAACACACTTAGCAAATGCATTAGTATCACCAATGTTTTGTTATCATCAAAATCACAATTGGAATCTTAGGTCCTTGAGGCTAACACATCTTTATATTGGTAAATTTGTGTAGATTGAAGATAGAAAGCGGGCACTTGTTAGTAAGTTGCTTCAATATGCCCTCGTACATAAAGTATTGGAAATTCCATATCATGAAATTGTCATAAACATTACCCCTGAGGGTGTAGATAAAATCAGACCGGATAGAGCAAGATCACAACTAATAATTTGAGAAAATAAAGATAAAAAATAATAAAATAATAGAACACACAGATTTTACGTGGGAAACCCCTAAATAAATTAGGGTAAAAACCACGGGTAAGGATAGAAGAATTTCACTATGAGAAAATAATAGGAGTTTCAACCTCTTTATTTATAAAAGAGAAACACTGAAAACTCTCTCTTTATAATAGGAGAAAATAATCACTCAAACTTTGACTTTATAATAGGAGAAAATAATCACTCAACCCTCTAATATTTTTCTCTACCTTTCTCTCGATATATATTTTTTTATCTTTGGGATGCATATACCATACAAATCTCCTGCCTATTTATAGGCAGGAGTATGCATATGAATTGAGGTGTTACCAGCTAAAATCACGCGTCCATTGAAACCCTTTTTTACTTTCTTTTAAAAAGTGTGGCGCCTAATAATCTCCCATTTGAAGATTTGATTGAGGATCAATCAGATCTTCACACCATTCTCTCTTCATTGTCTTTCCATACTTCTTATGCTTCTGTCAAACCATTAAAGGATTGACACCATATAAACTTGTCAGTGTTGACTACTTTAGTCATAAAATCTACTAGGTTGTCTTCAGTATGAATTTTTTACATATCCACGGTGTCCTTTTCCACTTTCTCATGAATGAATTGATACTGGGCTCTTATGTGCTTTGACTTTAAATGAAAACCTGGATTCTTTGAAAGGTGCAAGGCACTCTAACTATAACAATATAAAGAAATCTCTTCTTCTTCGTTCTCGAGTTCCTCCACTATCATTTTCAACCATACTACTTCCTTACTAGCTTATGTAGCTGCTACATATTCTGCTTCTGTTGTTGAGGTTGCCATAACTAACTGTAGTTTTGATACATAGCTCACGGCTCCCCCAGTAAGTGTGAACATATACTCTGTGGTGGATTTGCTTTTATCAAGATCACCTGCATAATCGAAGTCAACATATCCTCTAACAATAAAGTCTGATGCTCCATAACATAAAACAACATCTGAGATTCCTCTAATATATCTTTGGATCCTCTTCACAACATTCCAATGCTCTCTGCCAAGATTCACCATGTACCGACCTACAACTCCCACTACATGTAAAATGTCTGGTCATGTACAAACCATCGCGAACATTAAACTCCCACCTGCTCATGCATAAGGTACTCGAGACATTTCCATCCTTTCTTCTTCATTACTAGGACTTATACTAGAAGATAACTTGAAACTAACAAGAAGTGTAATAGAAATTGGCTTATAGTCTTGCATATTGAAGCATCGCAAGACCTTCTTTAAATAATTTTTCTAAGAAAGCCAAATCCTCCTATTGTTTCTGTCTCGGTGAATTTGCATCCCTAGAATTTTTTTTGCCAGTCCTAAGTCCTTTATTTCAAATTCCCTAGCCAATTGCACCTTCAATTCTTTAATATGACCTTTGTTGATGCCTGTTACCAACATGTCATCTACATACAACAGTAAGATAATGAAATCACTTTTATCAAATCTCTTGAAATATGCACAAAGGTTTGCATTAAGTCTTTTGTATCCAAGGCTCATGATGAATGAATCAAATATCTTATACCAATACCTCGAAACCTACTTTAGACCATGTAGAGATTTGTTCAACCTGTAGACCAAGTTCTACTTTCATATTTCTTCAAAACCTTCTAGTTGGAACATATAAATTTCTTCTTCAAGATCTCTATGAAGAAAAGCTATTTTCACATCTTGCTGCTCTAGATGTAAATCGAACATAGTACCCATTGCTAAGACTACTCGAACCATTGTCAGTCGAACCACAGGGGAAAATATTTCATTGAAGCCAATCCCATCTTTCTGAGCATATCCTTTCACCACCAATCTTGAGCGAAACCACTCCACTTGATCATCGCTATTTCTTTTGATCTTATAGACCCATTTATTGCCAATAACCTTTCTTTATTGTGGTAGTGTTACGAGCTCCCAAGTCTTGTTTTTATGTAGAGCTTCTATTTCTTCTTGCATTGCTGCCATCCACTGAGACGTATCTAAACTACTTATTGCTTCATGGAGAGTTGATGGCTCCCCTTCCTCAGTTAGAAGATAGTATGCAGCATTACTACCCATAATATAATCTTTACGCCAGGGTGGTATAGATTTTACGCATTTTCCCTTTCCAAGTTCTAGCTCTTCATACTCTGTTGGCTCTTCCTCTTCAAACTCGGTTGGCTCTTCCACTTCATGCTCCGACGCTGCTTCAAAATAATCTTCTTCTACAGACTCTCTTTCCACCTGTATAGTTGTAGTCCCTAAACTTTTATTCGAAGTGCTATCATCTTCTCCCTTTATTGTATAATCTAAAAAGATAACATCCTTGCTGACTATAAGCTTGTGGGCAGTGGGATCCCATAGAACTTCCAAATATATGGAGATTTGAATAATCAACTGGCTTCCCAATCCATATCTCCATCGGTGTCTTTAGATCAAATGCTGTAGATAGAGATCGATTAATAACATAACAGGCGGTATTGACTGCTTTTGCCCAGAATGCCTTATCTAGGCTTACAGCTCCTAACATTGCTCTTGTTCTTTCTAACAGAGTTTTATCTATCCACTCTGCCACTCCATTTTGTTTTGAAGTGTATGCCGTAGTGCCTTTTGATGCCTTCTCGCATGCAAAAACTATCAAATTCATTACTAGTGTACTCTCCTCCATTATCTGTCCTTAAACACTTGATCTTATTGCCTAAATCAAGTTCAACCCGTGCTTTATAAGTTTTGAAAATTGTAACACATCTCCCTTGCTCTTTATAGGATACACCTAACATCTCCTAGAGTAATCATTAATGGAGGACACAAAGTACTTCGCTCCTTCCAATGATGAAACAGGTGCTTGCCATACATCAGAGTGAACCAATTCTAGAACAGTCTTGCTTCTTGAATTGGATATGTTGAACTTTAGTCGAAGTTGCTTGGTTCTTATGCAGTGCTTACAAAAAGGTAGTGTCACCTTTGTAAGACCCGGAAGTAGATTTTTCTCAACAAGAACCTTCATGCCTTGTTCAGACATATGTCCAAGCTTTTGATGCCACGCCATTGTAGATCTCTCACTTGAACTACTTGAAGCAATAGATGCTTATGCTTCTTGCACAATCTCTCCTAAAAGCATATACAAATTTGCTGCAATCTTTTCTACTTTCATAATTACAAGCATTCCTCTACTAATTTTCATGATTCATGTTGAGCTATTTGGGTGATAAACTCCTATTTTAATGTTGATTATAATCCTAAGTCAATATACTTAACATTTGATTTTGTTTAAGATTGAATTTCAGCCTTTATAGCCTTTTTCAAAGAAACAACGATCGTTGTGGCAGGTTGTAATGATCGTGTGTTTTACAACGATCATTGTGACCATACTAAACGATCATTGCTATTCAAGCCCTTTTAAGCCAAAAGAAACAGCAAAGTACATGAATGAAACACCCATGAAACGATCCCAGCAATGAACTCGACAATGATTGTTGCTAAACACACGAGGTCGTGTGCATTCAAGCTTCAAAATTATCAACGAACTCGTGAAGAACACAATGATCATTTAAAGTCAACTACAACGATTGTTTGGACATCAACAATGATCCTTGTCATTTATTAGGAGCATTAAATGCACAATTTTAAAAGTTAAAAAGTGGAGTGAAACGGTCATAAACGCATTTAATAAAGCTCCAACAGTCTGAAAGACATCTGAGGAAATAAAAGCACATCTCTAACTCATTATTTAGGTAATGAACAACTCTCTAATCATAATTTATTGTGAATTACTTTGATTGTGGTAGAAAACCTAATTTTCTATTATTCATTATCATTGTTCATTGTAAGAGCCTTGTGTGCTCATCTTATTTCCTTGTAAAGCTAGATCTTGGAGTGTGAGGTTTAGGAATCAATTATTGTAAAAGGTTTAATTGTTATCCTAGATTAAAAATGCTTGGGTCAAGGGTTTCTAGAGAGAGAAACACTTGGAATAGGTTTAAGTGGGTTAGCCTTAAGAAAGCTACTTTATAAGGTTTAGAGTAAGCCTTAAACTCTTGTAATTGATTTGATTGATAGTGAAATACCCAATTGAAAATTGGGAAGTGGATGTAGGACTTTTTGTATCCGAACCACTATAAATCTTGTCTTGTGGTTTGCTTATTGCATTTTGTTGGCTTTTGTGGCATCAATCCATCTTATTTTGAGTTTAACAACCCTTTATCTTTGTCTAATAAAGTTCCTAAGTGTGTAGGTTTTCAACCAAACTAGTTTTTGAAGGACTCTTGCAAACCGCGCTCGTGAAGGGAGAGCTACGCTCGCTTCAATATTTCACGCCCAGGATGAGAGAATTGCCCCCATGGCTAGCGATGAAGCACGCCTGCGGATAGGAGATCGCGCCCAGGCTTTTGGGGTGAACTTGGAAGGCTTTTGTATGCTTAGATCCGCGTCCATGACATTCCAAATCGCACCTGTGATTTGAGAAACGGAGAGCCCCTTTTTCTGAAGGCTTGAGGTCACACCTCGCATTTGATCAAAAGAAAGCAGCAGTACAAGCCTAGCAAGCCGGCACTCATCCAAGCAAGCTGCGCCTCCAAATCCAGCTGGTTGGTTCACAAAAAGGTGTCTTCTTCGCACCCGCAATGGAGGAAATCAACATTGCGGGTTGCTCAAAGCAAGCAAGCCGTAAGGGCAAACAAGCCGCTCTCAAAGCATCTTCTGCTCCAAGAGATATCACGCCCGTGGTTAGATATATCGCACCCGCGACTTAATCAAACAGAGAAAAGGTCTCAAAAGTCATCCTCTGCTTAAACGAGCTGGCGCTCGCGGTATGAGATGTCACACCCGCTGCATTCGAGGAAGCCTCAAAAAAACTAGAAGCTGGAAGCTCGCATCAGCGCCCATCAATCCGTACCCGCGAGCTGACAATTTTCAGTGCATTTAATGCAAAAGCAACTAGACATTAAAGACACCTTTGGGGTTGTCTCTAACAGCTAGTTTTGGGTATTTTGGCTATAAATACCCATCATAAATGGTCTTTAAGCAAGAACATTAATTTCTTTGATAGTTGTAAAACTATTTCTTAATCATTTGTAATTATTTGGTTGTTTGGTTTTGGGTAGCTAGAACTCTAGAGCATTTATTGTTTGGGTTGAGTGAATTAGTTATCCATTATACTAGTGTCAATTCTTGGTGAGTTGAGAAACACTAGGGTTGGTTGTGAGTTAGCCATTTGTAAAAACTCATTGTAAAGGTTTGGGATAGCCTTGAAATCCCTTGTATCACTATTGTAGTTAGTGGAACCCCAAAGAGGTCTTTGGGAGAGTGGACGTAGGACAAGTTGGGTCTGAACCACTATAAAATACTTGTATGTTCATTCTACTTCATCTTAATTCTCTTTAATTTTTTTAATTCCGCACCAATTCACCCCCCCCTCTTGGTATTATTGCTTTTAAGTTTTAATTTTTAATAAGCACTAATTCACCCCCCCTAGTGCATTGAGATTTCAATTGGTATTAGAACAAGGAGCTTGAAGAGTTAATCCTTAAGTGGTAAAGCTATATCAACTGGCACAAGAGGCAAGCATATGCAACTTTAGACCCTTCTTCGATGGCACTGACTACCCACTATAGAAGCATAAAATGGAGTTCTATCTAGATAGTGAATCCATAAGCTTGTGGGATATAGTCCTTGATGGTTGGTCACCTTCTATGAAGAAGGAAGGAGAGAAAGAAGTGTTAGCAGTTAGAAAGGATTGGTCCAAAGAGGAAAAGGAAGGTAATGCCAAAAACTGGAAAGCTGTCATCGTTCTTTTTAACTCTCTCTCAAGAGAAGAATGTAGTAAAGTCCAACAGTGTGAGAGTGCTAAAGATGTTTTGGAGACTCTACAAAACTACCACGAAGGCACTTCTCAAGTTTGACAACAAAAATGTTAAATGCTCATCTATGAGTATGAGACATTCAAGTGCAATCCAAATGAGAGGGTGATGGAGATGACAAATAGGCTCATGGACATCATCACCAACCTTAAGAAGCTTGGAAAGATATACTCCAAGACCAAAATCAACCATAACATTCTTAGAGCTTTACCTAAGAAGCTTTGGGACCAAAAGTTACTTCTATTAAGGAAGCTAATGACAAATAGGCTGATGTAAAATAACTTGATCAATGCAATTGAACTCTCTAAATCACACTAATTATGTTAGAAATGCAAAATAATGATAGGGACAGTAAATATAAACAATAAATCATCAAAATCTAACTTATATAAGTAAAATTATAAGAAAATGGATAAAGAAAGGAGATCAAGATTAGGATATTTGGATCATGGATGCATGGTGTGCCCTCAGAAGATTATAGAGTGGTACCTTTTTTTTCCAATTTTCCAGCAATTGGGATCAACTTGTAGTGTTTTGAAAGATCAACAAAACTTAAATTTCTTTCTTAAGTGGAGAGGCATTGGAATTCTTTAGATTCCTCCTTCCCCACTTGTAATTATTATAAAACATCTTTAATCTCGACCCATCTTCCCACTAAAATAAAGTTTTACCTTTAAAAATGAGATGTGGAATCTAATTGGGCAATCCACTCATTAAATCAAACATAAAATAGTGGAATGGGCCCCCCATGTTTGCAAAAGATAATAAAAATCGAGTTTATAGTCCCCAGAATGTTGAACAAGTCGGCTGATCGAGAAGAACTGATCGACTCATCATGAATGACCGATCGGCTCATCATGATCAGTCGATCGGTTCTTCATTGAACCACCTGAAATTCTTTAAATTTTGTAAAAATATGTAGGACCGGTGATTTGATTGAACGACCAATTATTTGAATGAATGAATCGATCAATTGAACAAGTAATTGGCCAATTCATTCCCCGTTCAAGTTTACTTAATTAGTAGAGAGTTCTATTTTTTAGAGATAATAGTCATATGTATTTCAATTTTTAGTCTAATGTTTAAACATTACAAAAAATATCAATTTAACAGATCCTATAAATTTTTTTGTTTCTAAATACTAACAAATTACTAATGAAAAAAATTAAAAATATAGATGGAATGCTGACGTATTTGCCACAAAAAACACTCTACATCTAAAATTACCATAACTAGAATATTAAAATAATCTCACAAATGCAACACTTGAATATCAAACAAGTCTAGCTAGGGATGAAAACTAACTTATCCAATTTGCATATATCATTAGTGAAGTTTGGTTGGGTTTTTTTATATTAGTGATTAGCTCGAATTCGAACTATTTTTTTACCTTTCATTCTAAGATCAACTCGTAATATATATTTAAAATCTGAGCTTGGTTTGAGTTGTTCATTTTATAATTTAAATTAAAAATATTTTTTGAATCAAATTTTAAATCTAAACTATAAAATTCCCAACTTATGAATTTAATATACCTATTTGTTTAACTTCATTTTTTATTTAATCTAAAATTATATATAAATAAAATTTATTTTACATAACTTTAAAAAAAAAAAAACAAAAGTTAGTATTTTATCTATATTTTTTGAAGAGAGTCTAAAAGTTCATAAATTTAATATGCAAAGTTGAGCACCTGTTTTTCTTTTGTTTTAAAAAAAAAATTCGACTCCATTCGTTCAATGAGATTAAAACTAAGATTAAGCTCAGATAATTAATTATGTATATTAATTATGAGTTAATTTGAACGAGAAAAAAAGTGATTGTGGATTTTGAATCCAACTCGAGCTGTTTAGAATTGTTTTTCAGCCTTATATCTAGTTAAGTATAAGTACGTAGTTACAAATTAAGAAATCTAAGGAAACTTGAAGAAATTTAAAGTTCACAAGGACTATATTTGCCTTGTGAATATGACAAGTAACTAACCTAAATTTGATCGTTCATTGGGTTGCATCAGAAAATTAATGAGCGTTCTGAAGAGTTATTGATTGAGCGAGTGAGGCGGAGAGTACCAAAGAGGAGAAATGAGGGTAAGCATTTTGTCACCCTAGCCAAGTCATGTGAATTCAAAGGGAAGGGGGTACATACTACAGAGTTGTACATGGAGGCATTTAAAATCCACGATGGCTTTTCGTTTTTTAGTATTGAGATGGTATGTGGGGTTTAAATTCTTGCTAGCACAAATTAAACCATGCAAATTAATTTCTATAATTCAAACAAGTTTTTCAAAGGAAATGCATTGCACAAAATACAAATAGCTAGCCACTCCACTAAAAGACATGAACATCATCTGATTATTATATTTATCTTTGAAATTAGACAACATGTTCTTGATGATTGTTGGTGATGAGAGTTAATTATATGTATTGAATATTCAAGTTTAGTCACGGTTTTTGGATTGTTTAGAATCAATGTAAAAATGATATTTACTTTTCTAAAAACTAAATATTATCAAAAAGTCAGTTCACTGTTATTTTCTATGAAAAGAAAAGAAAAGAAAAGCAAGAGTCACATGTATAATTGGATTCTCTTCCTTAAAACTCTACCTAGAACTAGAAAATTCCTTAAGAAGATGAAGAAAAAAGTGAAGAGAAGTATTTGGTATAAATGCACTTTTACCCTTAATAAAATGATAGTGGTATTATTTATCTCTCGAAACTTAGTTAAAATTTTAATATATTTTAATTTTTAAAGCGTGTCAAGTCAAATTATTTAAAATATATTGACTAATTCTGTGAAATGCTGATACAGTATGTTGATGTAACAAATCTTATAGTATCAATTGTCAAATACAGTACCAAGTAGCATTATTATATAGGCCTAATGGCAAAAAAAATCCAAACCTTTTAACAAAATTGCAAATTTAACCAAACCTTTTGATTTTTGTAGTAATAACCTGATTTTGAATTTTACATGCAATTTTAACCAATCCTTCAATTGACATGTGCTAATGTTGACATGGCTTGCCACGTCGGCTCCAACTCAGTAAAAACAAAAAAATGGACAAAATTGCCCTTGCTTATGTGGATATAGCGGAACCCTATTTTTCTTTCCTTTATAACACGTGATTGAGAACCATTTCTTTCCTAAAATCAATTGAAAATGAACCCATTAAATCAAGAAAATCGTGAGCCCTAAACTATCAAAAAACACCTTAGTGAAGGAAGGTAAAGGGAAATATCAACAAGACTGGAAGAAAACGAAAAATAGGTTGAGTTAGGAATCAAACGAAATAGATGAGTTTGTCTACCCAAACGAGAAATTTTAGAAAAGAGATGAGTTTGTCTACCCAAACAAGAAATTTCAGCCAAGAATCCATGAATGTTAGCCAAGAATCGGTCTGCTTGTCTCCTACAAGTGAAAGGGGTAACTGTCGACATGGAAAGCTTTACTTGTACACAGCATGGACAAGGGAAAATCCAGGAAGGAGATTCTGGAGATCTTCAAAGGCTAAGGTAATTACATGCTTCAAATTAGTTGATGTTTTGATATTGGTTTAACTAAATTGTATTTACCTTAGCCTACTTCAAATTAGTTGCTTCTAGAGATCAAGTAATGATTTATAATATATTTGAAAGACATGAACAACATCTGATTATTATATATATCTTTGAAATTAGACAACATGTTCTTGATGATTGTTGGTGAGGAAAGTTATACGTATTGAATATTCAAGTTCAGACACGGTTTTTGGATTGTTTAGAATCAATGTAAAAATGATATTTACTTTTATAAAAGCTAAATATTATCAAAAAGTCAGTTCACTATTATTTTCCATGAAATGATAAGAAAAGCAAGAGTCACATGTATAATTGGATTCTCTTGCTTAAAACTCTACTTAGAACTAGAAAATTCCTTAAGAAGATGAAGAAAAAAGTGAAGAGAAGTATTTGGTATAAACGCACTTTTACCCTTAATAAAATGATAGCGGTATTATATATATCTCCAAATTTAGATGGTATGAGGGAGAAGTTTCTTATGATGGCAAGGTTAAGCTTGGTGTCTTGCTAGATAAAATTGAGAGATTAAAGAAGCATAATTAAGTAATATATATCAGCAAAATGAGAATATGACCAAGAGAATTTCTATAATGGAAGAAATTGATACAGATAGAAAGGATAAGATTGTTGCATTAAGAGATGATAAGGAGTACTTGAAGTTAGAGAATGAAAGATTGAAAGCAAGGGCAGAAATGGCAGAGATGAAATTAAGGTTTTACAAGCATGGATTGATGGTTTTTATTTATGTCATCATTATGTTTATAATGATGAACACAAACACCAAAAATAATTATTTATTCCTTCCTATGTAATGATTTTTTTCGGTTTCTTTTATTGTAGGTCAATCATGAACGGTGATATGCACGACTGACATATTGGAAATGCTACTTGTTAATGGGACTAATTAAAATGTAATGGTAGTGGTAGATTGAGTCTACTTGATAATGGTAGTGATTTAATTATAATGTAATGGTAGTGACTTATTTATAATGTAATGGTAGTGGTAAGACTAGCTTTTGCTCATAGGAGAATGGTCAAATGTAATGGCTATTTGTATGGTGATGGCAAGTGAGCATATTAGTCTTGTTTAAGTTAAGACTGGAATGGCTTTTTATGACAGTTGATAATGTTGCTATTAAGTATTGTAATTTTATGCTGTTTGGCAAATGGAATGGGACAAATGCATTTTAAATTTTATGTTTCATATATTTATTGGTTATTATTTTGAATTCATTAATTACATTATTTATGAATTAAAATTTAGTAAGTGAAATATTTGCACCATAGAGTTATAACAAAATATTGACATGATCAAGATTCAATATGCAGTAATGGCAATGAAGCATGACATTAATATTGTATCATATTGCACCATAGAGTTATAATAAAATATTGTGTCATATTGCACCATAGAGTTTTAACTGAAGTGGTGCACAAAAAAAACCACCTGCGACAATTAGCATATATGTAGGCTTGAGGTTACGATCACATAGCATACATGTGATCCATGCTAACCTTCTTCTTGCTATGCACAGTTGCAAGTAAGGCATTTAAGTACAAAAATTAATTAAGATCAGTGTTGTTGTTTTGATCTATATCTAAGTAATATGGACAAAAAAACTATATTTTCAGATTATAAGTGGATGCCACTCATCATTGTTCTATGAATCTTATAGGAGGAAGTTTTGTTGGCCTGGGAGCAGCTTGTTGAGTTGCAGTGGACTTGTATTTCACTGATAAATTTTCTTGGCTATTACTCCTTATAGTAGCAACAGTTTATCTACTTTTGGTACCAGTATTAGTTTGTCTTCCCTTGATGGCAGCAATAATTTCCTGACGTCCGGATACAAATCGGTCACAAGAGAGCCTTGAGTTCTACATGAGTGTAGATGACAGAACTGATTATCTCATAAATAAACAACAAACATGAATAATATGATAAAATATTACCTTGTAATATATGGTCCCGGACGATGTTGGAACTGTGACAGCACGTCCTTATGCAACCTATGCAATTAACATATAAAAATTGTACAACCCATATCAGCCTTTGAAATTTAATTAATCTCACAAACAACTAGCAAACAAGGTAAAAATATTTCTCATCATAAAACAAGGAAAATTAAGCAGGTGCATTAGTGCAACTTCTCCACTAATATAGATTGATTACACGACTCTAATAAAGCAAATAATATAAATTTTAGAAGTAGCTCACAATTGTTTCAGTTAACACCGGTCGATTGCTTAAACTTTGTGTTGCATTTGGTTCACTAGATGTTGATGTTCTTTGCATTGGAGTGCTTGGTCTTATATTTTTTTCCACTATAAGAGCTAGCAGGAGTAGTGGCTCTTGAATTATCAGGGGTGTTGGTTCTCCTTTTTTGCTTTGTACTTCCACTTGTAGATGGTTCATTGTTACCCTTCATAGGTCTCCCTCTAGGCCACTGCATTAGTGTGTGTGTGTGTGTGTGTCAATGTATATTAAAAATACTTGCAACAACATTGTAGTAATTGAAAGTAAGCAATTTATAATGTACCTTTAATTTATCAATTGATGGTTTATCCTTGTTAGGACAAGTTCTCTTATTATGACCTGTTAGAAGACAGTGTTGACATGGCATGCACCTATTAGAAGACAGTGTTGACATGTCATGGGCATGCCATGTCACCTCATCACATTAGGATTCTTCAGTTCTTTAGTGGGAGCCTTCCTTCTATTCAATTTTGACCTGACTGGCATTTTTCGATAGGGTGGTAGGAGCATCACATCAACAGTCACTTCAGGCCACATTGTGCTTCCATTAAGGGGTGGTAAGCTAAATTGCTAGATAGTTGCATAATCATCTTTCTTCTAGCATTCATCCACAAAATCGACGATATCCATCTTCACGTAATGGATCGCTGCAATTGCATGTCGACATGGAACTCCTGTTAAGTCCCAAGCTCTACATGTACATTACTTGCCATTTAAGGAAACAACAATTCCATTGTCCTCACATGACACTTGAAATGTATTGCGTACACTAGGCTTAGCTTTCCAAAATCATGCATCCAACTTGCTATTTTTTATCTTTTGATTTGTCTGAGGAGATACTTCATTAGTCCAACTCTTAATTGAATTCTACTTTGTGTATATCCGCTCCATTAGTGCACCTCTAATATCTTCAAGCATGTTAATGATAGTTAGTGTACGAGCCTTGCAAATGTAACCATTGAAGGTTTCCGCCAAGTTAATTATATTTGAGTCACATTTTGAGAACACTTATGCAAATTGTCTTACAAAAAACTTCTTGCCGCCTCTTTATAAATTTTTCATATGCTACCATATATATTTTTTTAATGCTTCAAGTTGCTTCTTGTATTCAGTCTCATTAGTTGCATTTGCGACGTTCCAAAATAATCATTTCAACTCTTGATCATTATTTGTTTTCCAGTTGGCATAAATATATTGAGCGCAGTTTCTATGCTCAGCGTTGGGAGCCAACTCACAAATAGCATTCTCTAACCCCTGCATCCAAACAAATAGATAAATAGAAATATAGAATATGGAATATAGAATTGTTGTGCAAACTTTAAATTAAAACTTAAAGTGCTTTATAAACATAAAATTACAATCAAAACAAAAAAGTGTAAGAGAGTCATTTTCAGTTTGTATTTTAAGATTTAGGGTTTTGTAACTTACAATTCATCGTTTTCATTTTGTATTCTTATTAAGGTGCTTGATTTGGGGATTTTTAAGTTTAAGTAAGGCTAATATAAGAAATATTATGGCTTTAGCTATATCCATATTATCAAGGGCATTGTTGTAATGTCCATAATTAATTAACAATTAATTATGCATCTAAGTATGATTAATCATTTCAATAAGTATTGGAACCATTAGTATGTTTGATTTTGTTAATTGAGGTTGATTCATTGGTGATTATGAGTAGGAGGGGTGTAATTGAAAGAAATAATAGTTGGAGGTGGTTAATTGGTTATATGGCAATAATTGATTATTTGAGGAGTTATTTCTTGATGGTTCA
>CANYLF010101132.1:0-10789 GCA_948193215.1 Bocquillonia castaneifolia
ATTTCCCTATTGAATTATGAAGTGAACTACTTGTATTAGTGCAAACCTGTCTTACTCCTAGGGCAGCTTGTAGTGGAGTCATGGTATCATATGGCACCTGAAAGACCAGTGAAACTGGCAAGTAAGAATTTCTGTTCACAAAATTAACGCTAATATTTTAAACTCAAATCTTTCGTAGAGGCACAGAGACTGGCGTAACCTTAAGCCATACCTTGGCTGTGACCAGTTCCCACAATACAATAGCAAAACTGAATATGTCCGCTTTTTGATCATATGGCTGATGGTTTATAACCTTGCAACAGAGAAATTGCATGTAAGAGTCCTAATTGAGGTGCAAATTGGAAAAGCAAAGGTACCATTCAGTAGCACATGAAAATATGATCGGGATAACTTCAAAAACACAAGTCATATATCAAAACTGTAATATAATAATGAACAATCCGACTTGCAATATAATCAAAAAGCAAAGAAGACGTCAACTAATGAGCAGCTGAAAAAGGGCAAAAAGGCACATATCAACTGGCAAGAAGTACAAGATAAACAAGCAAAGCCTAAAATATTTAGAAACATGTGGACAGGACAAGTTTGATTCAAATATTGTGAAAACAGAAAAAAAAATCAGATAACTGTAGCTGTTTATATGACAATGATTTGCTTCTTTGCATTCAATTGCATAACACATACACCCACAAATGAAAAAAGCAACATAAGAGGAAGAGATCCTGAGAATTAGCACAGAGAAGTGACGGCCAAATTGATTACAAGATCCCAAAATTGATTACAAGATCAAAGATCCCAATCGCTCAACTCGGAACACAAAATCTATTGATTTTTAAAGTGAAGAGACAACAGAAGGCAAAATCATAAAGTAAACAAAAAATATTCAAACCTCAGGTGCCATCCATCTGTATGTTCCAGTCTCTCCTGTCATGACACCCTCATGATTCTGGAACCGAGCAACTCCAAAATCTGCCACCTTAACAACCTGGAGACAAAAATGTAAATCTTTCTTGTTATATTAAAGACTTAAACCCATTCCCTGTTTTTTTTTCTTTAATTTAGCAACAATTATAAGGGAAACAATTATAAACATAATAAAAATACACGTACCTGCAAAAATATGCAAACACTCAATTTGATGAATTATAAGAAAAACAGGCCAAGTAGATCAAAAGCCTTATACATGAGGATTACAAACAGACATCACCAGCATTATTTATGAAAGCTTGAGATAGTCTATTAATGCATCCTGAACTCAATGTGATGTTCATAATTTTAATAGCGAGGAATATTAAGAACTTATTAAAACACTTATAAATAGAATTAAGAGTTCATATCTGAATGTACCAAACAAAGAATTGATATCAAGATAATCCAGTTCCAAAGACCAAGAAATTAGCATTTTCACCAACTAATCATGGGAGAAGCTTTATAAATCCAAGGGCTGGTTAAAGTTGAAGAACTAGGGGCCACAACAGCCTATTTCTGCTCTGACAAAGCAGATAATTATTTCAGTCCTGTGCTGAGCTAAAGCCAGTAGACACCCATTGAAGTTCACAAATTGTTTAAAAATAGAGACTGATTTTTTTCCCACATATGAGATTTGAAACCTATCCCTGTCTCGCTCTGTCCACAAGCCAAGAAGTAAAAATATTGATTCCATAAAACGAAAATGAAAATCCTTACACTGTGAGTGTCCATTAACAAATTCGCAGTCTTCAAATCTCTATGAATTATATTGTTTTGGTGCAAATACTCCATTCCTCTGCAAACATCTACTGCAAACTTCAGAAGCTGAGGAAGCTTCAGTGCATTATGATTTTTATGCAAGTAATCATATAGACTTCCACCAGGCATATACTCTGCAAGCAAGAATACATAATTGAGACTATTAAAACAAAATTTAAGCAGAAACCTCCCAAATTCATTCATAAAGCCTATCATACTTCTTTAGAACAGGAATTAGAGCACGAAACATGAACTGTCCATTTATTTCAGTATTAAAGTGAGACCACATACAGAAATCTAAAGTCAATTTGGTAGCTTAAACCTAGAGGTATGCCAACAAAAGTCAATGTTATAGAAATTTCCTTCCTTGAAGGTGCTTCATAAATCCTTGGCTAAAAAATTTCAGGTTGTATTGGATAGTGATGAACCTTATTTAGTTATTTTACTTAAAAAGAAATTGGCAATCAACAGAATTCATTTTATTAGAAACATCAATTCATTTGAGTGTAGTTTAAAAGAAATGCGAAGTTTAAACTTACATCTACAGATCCATTGCGTAACAAGACATTTGTCCCCATCTAACCTCCTTTCACAAATACAACCAAAGTAAAACTGTCTTCTAAACCTAATTCTAGTAATTTAAATTGAAACTCAACCCCTCTATTTCAAATCCACTTGTCCAAAAGAAATGTGAAAAAAAAAAATTCAGACAACAGCTAGAGTTAATTTTTGCATAAGATTGCAATTATGGGATGGTAGGTAAAACAATATATTTTAGAACACCTGATGTTGCAGGCTTGACAGTTCTGACTGCAAGAAAAGGGTACAAATGGCATAACATGACATGGAATATCACCCCATTAAAGACCAACAATCTCAAATTCATTTCCAAGAATCTTGTTATTGGTCCTTGCATGATTTCCAGATTGTGTGATGGGAATAACAAAGGATGAGAGTTGAATCTCCTCAACTAGTAATGTCCTATTTGCAATGACATGAACAGAACAGGAGAAAGGAATCAAATAAAAAAGGTTTTTTTCCCCTTGATTGCTTCCACTTGGCAGAACTATTCTAATAAGTGACAACAAGTCTACTCATTCATGTAGTATGATTAAACAAAAAAACTTCCTCAAACAGTCAAGCAACACTATGTGAAACGCTTGGGGTTTATCCACAAATGCCAACTAAAAAAATGGACAAGCACTACCTTGTGCAGTCCAAGTTCTACTAAAATGTGGCCAGTGCCCAGTCCACAGACACACGTGGATCTATTGAGAAGCACTCATCAAAACTAAATAATTTAGAACACTGGAATGATATATGAAAATACTACCATGGTTTTTAAATCACTTCAAGAAAAAAAAGACCCTTCCTCTCATAAAGACATCAAAAAATTAGCAGTCATAAATTAAAACCTCAATGAAGTCTCACACAGAGTCCTAATTCCTAATGAAAATTAAGAGCAATAGGATCAAGTCAAAGTGAAGTCATAAAGAGTGCAAGGAAAAATAGACCTCTAGTGACTTGAAAAGAAAATAAGCTTGAGCGCATAAATTGATTGCTCATTTGCATAAACACCATATGTGCTTTTCTTATTTCAAATTCAAATACTACAAATCTAACAGATCATCACCCTTATCCAAAGCCATTTGTTTGGACGACCCTGTTTTGTTAAAATCATTGCTAAAATTCTAGGGTCACGGTGATATATTTCATCGAAAATGTTGGCACCAGCAGAAACAGCTGCTTGCATAGTATGGTCTCATAATCCATAGACGACATATGTATATTTACATAATACACATTTAACAACCTGAATAAAGTCCACTAGCCTAAAATTGAGATGATTAGCAACTACAACTTGGGGGAACAAAAGGAGTGATAATTTACTGAAATCCCTAAACGATGCTCAACAATTGAATCACTTTGAAGTGCAAGTCAAAGTAGCTCTATTGGTAGCACATGTATCAGCGACCCTTGATCAAATGAAAAGGAATGGAGGTGAGATACAAAGAAGCTGAGAGAAGTTTTTCTTCATGCAAGGAATTATCTACCTGTCACAATGCATAAATGTGGAGACTTCGTACATGCACCAATAAAACGAACAACATTCCTATGTTGGACCTGCCTGCACCAAGAAAACATAAACCCAAAGAAAAAGGGTATTAAATACATGGATGGCTAACTAGACTGGAAGTTTAAAATGAACTGCCTACAATTATGATACAGTAACAATTGCAGGTTCATAAAATCATTCAAATAGTTTAGCATTAGAACATTTTAAAGGAACCAAAATGTGCAGGTGAAGAGTTTAATTCAAATAGTGAAGTATATGTAAACAAACCATACTTGCACTAATAATGGATAACATGGTCAGTAAATCACATGCCAAGGGACATAGCTTTCTTAAAAATGTGCATTCTTTAGGTGTCAAGCAAGTACAAGCGAGAAAGGAATTGGCTAAAATTCATAGATATGCCTGTGCAGTATCCAAAGGTAAAAGGACAAAAACAGTATCAAAATTAAAAATCTAGCTGTCAGATTATGAATGCACCAACATCAGTAAATATAATTGTAAATGGCATTGCTACTTTCAGATTCACAAGAGTCGGATAATCTTTATTAAAGTGTTATAGCATACATTAAGGGAAGTACAAGATGTGGGAAAAAAAAAGCTGTATTTGAGAACTGAAACCTGCAAGTACACTGTTTAGCAAAATTCTAATAACTTCATTTCCTTCATATTTGAGGTTGACTTGAACAATTCAAATCAGGAAGCAACGGTATGTAACAATATGACATTACATAACTAAAATAGGAAGGGAAATGCCTACAACATTTTGATGCAACCTTCTAGGCAAATAATAATTTAAATAACTAATCACCTTAGAATTGCAATTTCTTGGGCAAATTCTTCTTCTTGAGTGTCATTTAACTGCTCAGATCTAAGAAATTTAACGGCCACATCTTGACCAATGTAAACTCCATGATATCTTCACATAAATTACATGTAAGAACAAGAAAGAAAAATAAAAATGGCAATAAAAAAAAGCAGAGGAAGTCAGAAAAGACCAAACTCACAAATCTCCACAAGAACCAGATGCAATTCTTTCTCCTATCTTCAATAATCGTCTATCTATTTCCCAATCTCCAGATTTTGCAGGTGCTGCTGAAGTTTTATCCACTGCTGAATTAGAATGTAAAGTTCCAGACCATGACCCCTACAGTATCAAGAAGGATAGTCATAAAAGTTCTACAGGTATTGCTTTCAATGCAAAAAAGAAAAAAAATGAAAAGGCCCAAAACTATAGCAAAGAAGTCATTTTTGCCCCATTTATTTTGGGAGCTGATTACATGGAACTCTCCAGAAAAGCATGCTTTTAAAATTCTGCATTTACTTTCCATTTGGATTTAACACTAATTCTGCTATTTGAGCAGTGAGTTAAAAAAAACAGAGAGATGGTATCAAAAGATGTGTTCCTGTTTGCAGTTTTAAACATATAATTAGTTTCGACTTTTCATACATTCAAGCACATGGGGACAAACATGGACTGCAAAGAAGAATAACTTGAAAAACTTTTTTACTGTACAGAAAGAAAATGTTGCTTTTCAATACCAAAGAAGAATAGCTTATTAAATTTTTTAGGGTAAATATCATTTTCCAATGTCTTTCTATTTGATTTGTTTTAAAATCTTTTTTTTCACTTTCATGAAATGGACAACCTATACACCAAAGGAAACAATCCTCCCTCCCTCCCTCCCTCCTAAGCCCTGCTATGACTGGGCAAGGTGCAATACCAGGGAGCATTTGCGTAATCATTTTCAATAAATTATGTTTTAAGAGAATCACACACAATAAACAACCCAAACCTTATGGCAACAGGTTTACAGATACTTCCAGCATATGAATTTCCAATTATCTTTTCTCCTCCCTGTTTGAACCCCTTCCCTCTAGCCTAGGTGTAAGTAATCTCTATCCCGTGTTGATACCATGTAACTTCACCAACTAAAAATCAAATAGCACCAATAATTTGTCTATTCATCACCAAAAACTACATAGCATCTCTGATAACATGAGCAATTCCCTCCAGCTAATCATATTAGCAGTGCAAAGAGTAATTGTAAAAACAGCTCCTGAAAATTAAGAGATATTATCTTCTTCTTTGTTGTAAACCAATTCAACTTCTTGACAAAACAACGTGATTGAACAAAATAAATATTATAACCTAACAACAGGACCACAGTGAGACAAGACTTTACCTCACTTCTTGCAATTGCTTTTCCCATAGCCTCAAGCAAAGCATCTGTATCCTGGCCACAACATTGCAAAGTCAGCAACATTTGGACTCAGCACAGGTCCCTGTCATAAGGAAATATAATCACAATGCTCCTTAATATAATATAAGGACATTGTCCAGGGATAAAGGTAATTTTTAAAAAAAATATATCAAAAGATAAGAAATTAAGAATGAAAGAAAAAGAAGCAGAAAGTGGACATTCGCCTAATAGCAACTTCTTAAGTATTTAACCCAATCCTATATCATTGTTTCATTGAATATCAAGCACAAACACATACAGAACACAGGGACCAGCCATACTTGCAAAGAGCATTAAGTTGTCACCACATTGTTAAATCATAAAGGAAGAATCACATAAAAAATAGGAAAAGTCCTAATGACAACAACAAAGAAGATCTTCAGTAGGACTAGATAGCAAGAAGTTTCTTGGGCGGTACTGTAAAAAATGCAGAAGAAATGATTTCACAACAGCAATATATAAAACTCTAAATCACAAAAAGAATGCCAAATAACATGCTATATCAAGTAACAATTACCTGAATAGGCCATCCATCCACCACAAATACATCCAAAGAGTAGCCATCAGTTGTTGAGAAAACATGTGCTTCACGGATGTTAAGTCCTATATCTGAAAGAAGAGCAGAAAGCTGCAAGAAAACATTTCATCAGAAGAAATTCACAGTTCTTAACCAAACTTTCAAATGATAACAATCCCGATTGCTCAATTTCATCAACAAGATCCAGTATGTTTGATTTCATCAAAGTTTTTGCACTCCAAATAATTTTTAAGTTGTGTCAAATGGTTGCCATATTTCCCAAAAACCATTTTCTACATTGCTCACATGCTCCACTGGTTTATAGAAACAAAGCTATATCATAACATCTTATAACTCTAGTTGTTAACTTCAAAGACAGCAAAAGTAGGCCATTATAAATAGAAAAAGAAATCACTGTATTCCCTAAGCAATCTCATACCACTGTTGCTAATTACTTCACATATTTTGCAAAGTGTATAAGGTTATGCACTCTTTCCCTACTTTTTGAACCTAATGGCTGCCGAATTTGGCAGTGAAAAGAATAAATAAAACAGTGTCAAGATACAATTAAAGATATTTCGAAACTAAATCTAGTGGAAAAGACCAGATGGATAGCCCAAGTGAATGCACTACTCCCCAAATACAGGAAGTCAATCCACCAGACAATGGAATAAAATCTAGGAGGCCTAAAGCATCCAATCCGGCCATGTTCAAACAACTAAATTATATATATGCATTTGATTCATATTTTCTTTTGTTTTTTTTTTCTTTTTTGAGTGGGACATCAACAACTCGAGAATCCAAAAACAATTACAGTAAAAAATCAGTCACTAAAGAGAGTGCTTCAGTTCATGATGGCCAACCATGGAAATGAACATGTAAATCTACAAAAGACAATGAGGAAATTCAATGACACAGTAATAAGCATGATCGTTTCCAAATACCTGACTAAGAAGCTTTGGCTTGTCAACGGTGGAAAATATAACTTCATGAATTGGTACATGCACAACCTCTTGTCTGCATTAAATTTCCAAACATACAACTTACTTTCTATGCAAATTCAAAACATGATAAATATATTAGTGCTATCCCAATTGGATACATAAAACTAAAAACATATGTATTAGTAGCTTAAGGATAAAAGTAAACCGACAAGTAACTTGCAGATTGAAAGTTAAGGATAAATTGTGCAATTTCAACAGAAAAAAAAAATCTTAATTCGATCTATGAGTAACTTAGTATAAAAGTAAACCTATACTTTCCAAACCCCTAAAAGAATTTTCTAATTATATCCTAACAAAATACTTTTGGGAAATAAATTATTAGGATAACAACTAAAAATTGGTCCATTTCTCTAAAAATTTGCATGTCCTAAAAGAATTTTTTTTCAGGATAGAAAGTGTTCATACAAGCAGTAAAATATATTACTTTTGAACACTATAAAATGGGTGTGAATATTAAGTTTGACTCCAATTAGAAATCACCCATCTCTTGCTAACACTTTAGAGGATCTAAATAAAATGCAGCAAAGCATTGCTTATTAACAAGAATGAATCAATGATAACTAAGAAAAGAACAAACTAGGATTACAGCAGCCATAAACATTCACAATCAGATACAAAATACGCACACGCTGCAATTTAGCTAACCCTATTTTTCAAGGTACAAAATCTTTCCTCATGCATAAATGGTCTTCTTATTCTTTCAGCATAAAAAGAGTATAACAAACTGACCAAGCTTTTGTGAAGGTACCTTCTGGAAACATTCTCTGAATGATGTGTTTCCTCCATGCCCTTGGAAGTCTTTCTAACATCCAAATTTAGATCCCCGAGCTTAGAGCAAGGCTCAAAGTCAATAGCAGAATCCCTGATTCTACGTTCACACCATAACAGAACAAAAAATGAACTGAAAAAATCAACAATTTATAGTATAATGAAACCAAAGCAGCAAAACTCATGGCACAAAATACTCATGTTTTCATCACAATGCCAAGCAGTTTCACTTGCTTAAAGTGGAAATAGCTGATACATAGAAACACATATAGAATATAATATCCGTTAAACAGAATACCTCTTATTTGAAGGGACAACGCCTCCATTGTCCACATCAAAATATGGCTTTTCCGTAGACATGATGTTTATAAACTGTTGGTCATCAACATCATCAGGCATAGAGCAGATGTTCTGCACAAGAAAAGAAGTGGGGAGAAAAAAGTAAAGGAAGATTAGTACAATGTTGAAACTTGAAACAGAATAGCAGGTCAAAAATACAAGAAAACTCCACTAAAAAGGTGCTGTAAAGGTACAGGATAGTTCAAAATCTCAATATTAAATAAGATTACACGAAAGTATTTCATATGACTTCAGAGTAAAAACTACACAAAAAGACATGCAAAAGAAGAAGCTGCGGATCTTAGTATTTGAGATTCATACCCAGATAAAACAAAAGGCAACAATGACATTTATTTAAAAGCAGCATTAGTAGCAATAAAATTCAAAAGATTTTCTAAAAAAGAACCCAAATAAATAGAAAGACAGGCATAATACAATACCTCCAAGAAACGAATATGATAAACAGGGCGTTTCTCTGGATCCTTAGCCAATGCAAGAAGCTTTTGGTGTATTACAACATCCTCCACTCTATCCAAGTTTACATCAAGCACATAACTGACATCAAATAAGTTGGAAAAAAATAACACAATTTAATAAATTAGTCAATTTAATCAACCTGAAACAATCCAATTGCACAGAGCATAAGCTACAAGTACATAAAGACTTCTTAATACTATAGATAATTGAATTAAATTAAATTCTTCCATTTTTTTAAAAAAATCTACAAAACACTAATAATAGTAATAAAGAAATTAATTATTTTCAAGTTTATTAATATGGACAAATCGGTACAACCAAAAAAAAAATATGGACAAATCGGTAATTATAAAGAAAACCAGTCCTTATGTATCCTAAGGCGTTTTGAGAGACTAGGGACCAAAAAAGGCTCAACAATTTCATAATGTAAAAACCTAACCACAGATTTAAAAACCTAATTTAACCAAATTTAGACAAAAAGCAAAAGAAAAAACTCACATTCCATTTTATCTACATTCCGAAATTACAGCAAAAATATTCTAAAGAAGAACACAGAATATTCTGATAATTCTATAAAAAAATCCAAATAAAGATTAAAATAAGCACAGGCAACAACACACACATTAAATCACAGAATAATAATGATGATGACGACGATGACAATTAAAAAGAAAGAAACAAAAATTTAAAAAAAAAAACCTAGCAGGCAAGCGATTGAAGTGAGAATCAAGAAGTTCACGAAATAAAGCAGGATTAGAAACAGCTTCCTCGTGACCGGACTCTAGTAACCGATTATAAACGTCGTTTCTCACATCGTAGTTACTACTAAAACTTCCGAAGCAGCTCCTCGGCGGCGACGAGCTCTCTCCGACTCCTTCCGTTAAGTCCATTTTTTTTACTTTCTTTAATTTTAGAAAAATAAATTTAAAAAAAAAAAAAGAAAATAAGTCCCTCACGCTGGTTCCATTAGAATGACTTTTGTACGGACAGTGAGAAAATGAGAGAGAAGCTTTTGATCAGCGTTTTGTATGTAAAAACAAAAAGGATCTTTGACAAAACGTAGAATCTCTAATCTAGAAGAAGAGAGAATTTAGGCGTTTTAAATTGGAGGTTAAAGAAGGGTGATTTCGTCATATTTTCGAAAAAAATGCTGCAGAGAAAAGGCACATGTTATCTCTCGCCTCTCTCGCTATTAAACTTTTTTTTTTAATTTCTAAATGGATAGGGTTGGTTAGCATGTGTCAAAACGGAATGACTAATTTGTCCTTGTTGATTTTATAGATTTACGGATTTAATAGTGCGGGAGAAAAAGGTATTCGTACTCTGAAAGAAAAAAAGAGCTATAATTAGGTTGCAGTCGCATATACTAGGTTGACGGGACGGTTATTATTGCTCAGTGACAGACAGTCAGAGGATGTTGTATTTGTTTTTCTTTTTTTTAAATACACGTGAGTGAATTAATTGATAGATAAGGGTATATTAGGAAAAGATATTCTTTTATCTTAATCAATTAAATTACTCCTCTAAACGTGGATTTAGGTATCATCATTAACTCATGCAATCAATTTATTTAATCTTTGTTTTTTAAAAAATCAATTTGTTTAGTCTAGTTTATGTAAGTTTGATTATACAATTTTCA
>CANYLF010101405.1:0-11311 GCA_948193215.1 Bocquillonia castaneifolia
TGGTTAGTTGATTAAATGCTTATTGAGTTGCCAGCTCACCCCCTTGGCATATTTTTCAGGTTGAAGATAGAAGTTTACGTGCATTGCAATAGAAGTTCAGGTTGGCCAGTGGATAATGAGCATTTTGTGCATTTAGTTTATTAGTTACATATGTATATAATTGGGTTTTAAGTTGATAAATGACAAATATGTGTATTGAGTTTATTGATTGTAAAATGGTATATTGTCATGTATATATATGTGTTTATTTTACATGTAAAATGTATGTGAGTTTTATGTGATTGGTATGTGTTTTCTTAAATAGTTTGGGATTAATTATGATAAGTATATTTTTAGTTTTAATGAAATCCCTAATGGTACTATTTCTGTGCTTGGGACAAGTTGGTTTGTGTGTGTAACGGCATGCACGATCATGCATAATAAACCCACAATCGTGCACTTTAATCGTGTGCACGAGGCTTCATCATGCAAGCGGCTCGTTCGGATTCCCACTGTTGGTTTGCGAGTTACTGGACACCATGCGCATGATCGTGCATCCTTACACAAGATCGTGCGTAAGGGAAACGCATGGTCGTGCGTGAGGACACACGATCGTGCATTTTACCCTTTTTTCTTCTAATTGTTTATTTTTATCTTGTTGTGTTACAGTTTTGTCTTGTTTGAGTTGTGGTGTTACATCAAAACCTAAGGCAAACACTCATGGCTCATTCAAATGCAAGCCAAAGCTTCATAACAATAGATTTGCTAAAGCTCAATGCTTCTATTGTATGGAACATGGCCATATTAACATTCATTTCCATGTGAGGAAGGTCCAATTGAAGTTGATTCCAATGGACCAACTCAAGACTAACCCTCGAGGACCCAAATATCTTTGGGTACCTAAGTCTTTGATGAATCAATGTTGTTAAGTGTGTTTAAAGTCCTCAAGGCCAAACAACAAGTAGTATATGGGCAGTGGATGTTCAAGACACATTACGGGTGGTCCCAACCTCTTCCTAAGTTTACAAAAGAAAGAAGGAGGAGAGGTGACCTTTGGTGACAATGCTAAAGGCAAGGTTGTTGGCATTAGCAAGGTAGGTAATCCTAATTTCACTTGCATTAATGATGTGTTGCTTGTGAGTGGTTTGAAACATAACCTTTTAAGTGTAAGTCAATTATGTGACAAGGGCTACAAAGTCTCTTTTGACCCTAAATCTTATGTTGTATCCAAAGTAATAGATAATAGCATAATTTTCAAGGGAGAAAGAGTTAACAATGTCTATATAATTGACTTAGATAGCCTAGCTAACCAAGATGTCAAATGTTTGGTTTCGATCAACAATGACTCTTGGCTATGGCATAGGAGACTAGGACATGCTAGCATGGATCTTTTAGGAGAATTATGCAAGGATGATCTAGTAATTAGTCTTCCTAAGATCAAATTCTCAAAGCATAAAGTCTATGGACCTTGTCAAATGGGAAAGCAAACTAAATCCTCCTTCACACTCAAAAATACCATAAGCACAAGTAGACCTCTAGAATTATTACGTCTAGATTTGTTTGGTCCTTCTAGAAATGCTAGTCTTGGTGGCATATTTTATGCATTTGTTATTGTCGATGATTACTCTAGATTCACTTGGGTATGTTTCTTAGCTCATAAAGATGATGCTTTTAAAGCTTTTAAGAATCTTGCAAAACATGTTCAAAATGAGAAAGGTTTTTGTATAACTACCATTAGAAGTGATCATGGTAGAGAATTTGAAAAATGAACGTTTTAGAGAGTTTTGCAATGATTTTGGTATTTTCCATCAGTTTTCTTCTCCTAGAACTCCTCAACAAAATGGGGTAGTTGAAAGGAAAAATAGAACTTTGGTAGAAATGGCTTGAACAATGCTCAAGGAGTATGACTTACCTTCATACTTTTGGGCTGAGGCCGTTAATACTGCTTGTTTTTTTCAAATAGAGTTTTCAAAAGGCCTTTAACAAACAAAACTTCTTATGAGCTTTGAAAAGGAAGAAAACCCAACCTACTTTAGAGTATTTGGATGCAAATGCTTTATATTAAACACTAAGGACAACCTTGGAAAATTTGATTCAAAAATCGATGAGGGTATTTTTCTTGGATATGCCACCAATAGCAAATCTTATAGGATCTTTAACAAAAGATCTCTAGTTATGGAAGAGTCTATGCATGTGGTGTTTAATGAATCTAGTGCACTTGATCCCGGAAGGGTAGTTGTTAACGATCTTGTAGGTAACATGGATGATCTCCTCCTTGAACAAATTCAAGAAACAAATGGAGATGGAGAAAGTCAAGGCAAAGAAGCTACTTCCACCAACTCTAATATTGAGTGGGAGATTGGTCAACCAAATTAAGAAAGTTCACAACAACTTTCTCAACATTTGCAAGCACCTCCAAGCAATATTCACAACCTTCCAAAGGATGGGCAATTCATCAAAGCTCATCCACAAGATCTTATCATTGGTGAGGCATTCCTATCTCAAATTAAGTCAAGCACTATTAATGAGGCTATCAATGATGAGAGTTAGGTCCTTGCTATGCAAGAAGAACTAAACCAATTTGAGAGGAATAAGGTATGGAACTTAGTTCCAAGACCTAAGCATCATCCTATTATTGGCACTAAGTCGATTTTTAGAAATAAACTCAATGAATAAGGTGCCATTACTAGGAATAAAGCTAGGCTTGTGGCTAAGGGCTATAACCAAGAAGAGGGCATAGACTATAATGAGACTTTTGCCCCCGTAGCTAGGTTAGAAGCCATTCGCATCTTGCTTGCATTTGCATCTTTCATGGATTTTAAACTTTTTCAAATGGATGTTAAAAGTGCATTTCTAAATGGCTTTATACAGGAGGAAGTTTATGTTGAGCAACCTCCAGGTTTTGAGGATCATGCATTTCCCGATCATGTTTTCAAACTAACTAAGGCTCTCTATGGTTTGAAACAAGCTCCAAGGGCTTGGTATGAGAGACTTAGTTCATTTTTTTATTAAAAATGATTTTCAAAAGGGCAAGGTGGATACAACTCTTTTCATCAAGAGAAGAGGAGAAGATATCCTAATTGTTCAAATTTATGTTGATGATATTATCTTTGGTGCTACTAATGTTTGCTTGTGTGAAGAATTTTCAAAGTGTATGACAAAAGAGTTTGAAATGAGTATGATGGGGGAGCTTAAATTCTTCCTTGGATTGCAAATTCACCAAGCAAAGGATGGAACATTTATCAATCAAGCCAAGTACACCAAAGAATTTCTCAAGAAGTTTGGCATGAAGAGTAGCTCAACAAGCAAAACACCCATGGCTACAACAACCAAACTTGGGAAGGACGAAAGTGGCAAACCCTTTGAGGAAAAGCAATATCGAGGTATGATCGGATCTCTTTTATATTTAACTGCTAGTAGGCCCGATATTATGTTTTTCGTATTTGTTTGTGCACGTTTTCAATCATCACCTAGGAAGTCACATCTTCATATGGTTAAAAGAATTTTAAAGTACTTAAAAGGTACAATGAATTTGGGTCTTTAGTACCCCAAAAGTGTATCTTTTGATCTTTTAGCCTATTCCAATTTGGACTTTGCCGGAAGCCTATTAGATAGGAAAAGTACCTCCAGTACTTGTCAATTGCTTGGGCAAAGTTTGATATCTTGGAGTAGTAAAAAACAAGTTTTTGTTGCATTATCAACCACTGAAGCCTAGTATATGGTAGCCAGTTGTTGTTGTTCTCAAGTTCTTTGGATCAAACAACAACTAAGAGATTATGGTTTTAAATTCACACGTTTTGCTATCAAGTGTGATAACACAAGTGCCATAAATCTCTCCAAAAATCCCATACAAATTTCTAGAAGCAAGCATATAGATATTAGACATCATTTCTTGCGTGATCATGTGCAAAATGGTGATGTTGTATTGGAATTTATCTATACAAATAACCAACTTGTGGACATCTTCACCAAACCCCTTAATGAGGATCGTATGAATTTCATTAAGTGGGAACTTGGTATGATTGATGGTGCATCCTTGTCTTTTACATGACATTCATTACATATTATATTTATTTGGTTATGCTTTAAATGCTTTTATATGTGTATGTGTTGATTCTCCTATTGCTTGGATATGATTGAGATATTTGTTAGAATATTGTTTTTGTTGATTATATTCTATAAGTCTCAATTCATCATATATCAAATCTTGCACATTATATTGAGCATCCATGCCTTATTTCACTCAAAATTTTTTATGTTTTCAACCTTTCTATGTCATTGAGTATATTTTACATGCCTTTGTATCTCCATAATGGCTCAAAAATTCATGTTTTATATCTTTTACTTTCAAAATCTGTATTTTTTGGGTTTTTATGTATGCAACGACCGGTTATGAGTGAGCAACGACTCGTTACCAATGTAACGAATTGTTGCTAAAGCCCAACGGCCCATTGCATGTGCTGAAAAATTATGTTTTTGGGCAGTAGGGTACACGGGCTGAGGCCATGTGTAATGGGCCAATGTAACGATCGTTATATCGAGCAATGGCTCATTACACACATGTAACGACCTGTTGTGCCTGGGTTTAAAGCAGTTTTCACCCCTTTTTGCCCGTTACTTCTCTCTCTCTATTTTTCTCTCACTTCGCATTTTCTCTCTTTTTTACACCCAATCCATTTTTCAATCATTTTATACAAACTCATAGTGGATTTTGATAAAAAAATCATCCAACAAACTCAATGTTTACATCCTTTTTGAGTTACTATTTACTACTTTTGGGTTTTTCAATTTTAAGCATTTTCGTTGCTTTTCTTTGCACATTTTGGACTATCGTAGGAGTATTAATCATGGCAAGAAGAAGAACGGGCAGATCTACTGAGTTGGTGAGTGATGAAGATACTCCATCACCTCCCAAAAAATAGAGAACCCAATGGCATAGATATGGGGCACGTCAGAAGGACCCTTTTACACCTGCTAAGGTTTCTTCCACTCTAGTTAGGCCTCATGGAAGCTTGGTGAGACCTCAAAGACAGTCTGCAGGCACCGGCATTTTTCAAGGTACTTCTTCCTCTACTAGCATTGGTCTGAGACCTCCTTCTCCTCATTTAGGCCCTGAGTTTAGGCCTCCAGTAGTTCATCCACCCTATCAGGCTCAGGGATAGCCTTCAGACATACCTCCATATGGACAGAGCACCCGGGACGTAGTCTTAATTGCCGCTGCCTGTCGATTGGTGTCCAATAGCAATGGTGACATACCCACTAAATGGATTTTTAGGTTTTATGAAAAAATGTGGAGTCGCCACCAGAATTGCTTTGGGATCACTTAGTGATTAACAAATAGGTAGATTCCTTTTTGGGAAAATCCAATTCGCCATCACACCAGATGATTTCTAGGTTTGGAATGAGTCATCCATACTTGGAGCAATTTCCCATTTAATTAAGTAATAATGTCATCATTTTCTAACAGAGACAAACAATATAAAGTCGTAAATCACCCAAAAAGTTGGATACGATAAATGGGCGTGCCTAATACTGTTTCTAATCAATTTTAGTTCTGCATTAAGTCCACTATTATTAACCCTGATTGATTGAGTGCAATTAGCTGTATTGTGGTAAGTTTCTACTGGTTTTAGTAGTAATTGGCTGAGTCGATTATTTCCTTATTTATTTACATGCGAAACATCAACAGTTAGTTTCTAACTTATTTTTATATTTTTTGGATTGATATTTGCACATTAATTCATTTATTATTTACTCGGGATATTTGGAATGGCAATAATACACATACACCCTTAAAGAGAGGAAATGTGAAATGAATTTCTACCATTTTTATTTACTTATTTACCATATTTGATTAATTAAATGTCCAATTAATTATTTTACAAATAATTCTAGGTGATTTGAATAAAAAAACTTAAAGAAATCTTACCGATCGATCGGTCTATCCGGGAGAGAATAGACCGATCGACCTCGAAGCTTCGGGAGATTTACAACTTGAAAATCTTCATTTTTGGCCCTACACCGTGAAGGTTTGGCTGGACAAGAGAGCTGTTAGAAAGGCCAGGAGAGCCGCCACAAAGACCAGGAGAGCCGTCAGACCAAGAGAGCCGTCACAAAGGCTAGGAGAGCCGTCAGACCAGGAGATTCATCACAAAGGAAAGGAGATCCGTAACAAAGGTCAGGAGAGCCATCACAAAGGTCAGAAGAGCCGTCTCTAAGGCCAAGAGAGCCGTCTCTAAGGAGAGCCATCAGGTCGAGAGAGCCGCCTGGCTAGGAGATCCGTCAGGTCGAGAGTGCCGCCTGGGTAGGAGATCCGTCAAGTCACAAAGGAGAGCCATCACAAAGGAGAACTGTCACAAAGGCCAAGAGAGCCGTCAGGCTAGAAGATCTGTCATAAAGGAAAGGAGATCCATCACAAAGGTCAGGAGAGCCATCAGTCCAGGATAGGCGTCAGGCCAAAAGAGCCGTCAGGCCAATAGAGCCGTCACAAAGGTCAGGAGAGCCGTCAGCCAGGAGAGCCATCAGAAAGGCCAGGAGAGCTGTCAGAAAGGCCAGGAGAGCCGTCAGGCTAGGAGAACCGCCAGGCCAGGAGATCCGTCATAAAGGCTAGGAGAGCCTTTTTCCTAGTGAGGGTGGAATCCGGTCGGATATTTGAACGTCCGGCCAAACTTGTACTTCATCTTCTCCAATATGTTTTCCCTATTTTAGCATGTTTTCTTACAGATACATTGTATACAAACTATTGGCAACTCATACAGACCCTTAAGGAACACGTTTAGATGGTTAAAACAACTTAAAACAACAACTAAAAAAATCCAAAAATAAAGTTACTATAAAATGTCACAACAATGGTTACAAGGCTCTAAACTTGGATATGAGGCGTCCAAAACACTCATGGCTTCACACAAAACTCATATATGCAATCAGAATATCAAACAAAATTAGTTGAGAAAAATGTAAAAATAACAGTATATAACGTAAATGAAGTATATGAAGAAATTAACTTATTTCGGATGAGTGGATGGTTGGTTGCCCTCAGAAATGAGATAGATTACCGCTTCGGGTAGTAGATGAGCTGTTGAATGATTGAAATCCAAAGAAATGGTTATGAAAATCCTTGTTCAAAGTCTCTAAGAACCCTTCATTTTTTTATTCTTTGTAACTCATTTATTTTGAAAGAAAAATCCTTGTTTTTTTCGTCTGAAGTCTCTCCCCCCAAAACTGCCGATCTCTCCTCACTGCCCTCTCTCCTCTCACTGTCTTATCATTTTGATTTTATACCTAGAGTTATCGACAGACAGGAGGAATAAACTTTAACTCGACAAACTGAATATCTTCCTTAATGGCGGGAACAGATAAAATATTCCCCCTCTATCAGACGCTCCTCGTCAATTATTAGGCTTGCTAGACATGAACATCCGGCCCGACCATTGATCATTCGGCCTGATTTCAATCCTGGGCCTAATGGACTTGGGCTTCAAAATGTTTTTCTGGATTATTTAGGCCGTATTTTAAGGTTCGGACAAATATTAAAACACTTGTTCGGACTCTAAATTAGGCCATAAATATTTTAAAAACATTTTAGCATATTTGAAAATAATTTTTTTTTTTTGTATTATTCAGCTCATTTCAACGTATCAATTGGTCTAAAATAGACCAAATTCATCACTGGGCTCCCGAGCCGATTCCACAAACCTGCATCCAAAAAATTAATGTCGACACATAATTTCTCATAAATAATTATATGCTTTCCAGAACATAATAAAATAGATCAAATGATAAAGTAAATATCATTATAAGAATGCTTTAAATTCAAGAAAAATATTACATATAAACTATATTTAATTATTTACATAAAAGTTTAATTATAGTTGAGTGTAATTTTAATAATTATTAATATGACTATGGATTTATAAAATTAAATTTCTAATCTTCAACTAATACTTTAAAAGAGAATACATATATATTATGAAAATTGTATAACCTATCATTTTGAGTTTAAGCTAAAGCTTATATACAAAATCAATATGATAATAATATATTATAATAAATAGGATATTTAAAATATGATTGAAAATTCTATTTATAAGAAGTCCTAAATTCTCAATCGAAAATTTAAAATTCGAAAGAAAATTTTATTTATTTTTATTTTATTTTTCTTTAAAAAAATTTCAGAAAAATGTCGGATATTACATTATTTTTCCACGTAGCGACTAAATATTTTGTCTCATATTTGTCGCTATTTAGTCACCAAATTTTTGGCGCCAGCTGGCGCCATTTTTAGTGACTAGGTGGCGACTAACTCACATTTAGTCGCCAAATTTAGTCGCTATGTAGTCACTGTTTTAGTCGCTGGTCATCTCCATCTCCTCTCTCCATAATTTGTCACTTTTTAGTTGGTGTTTAGTCTCTAATTAGCGACTAAATAATTTAGTCACAAAATTTAGCCGCTAATTCACATTTTTTTAGTAGTGTGTGTATATATATATATATATATATAGCTGAAGTAGAATCACTGTGCTTAGAACGTTGATTCTGGCTTCAATTATCAGGCTTTCTTTTTTTCTGTATTTACATGCTCAGCCACTGGTCTGGCCTGCTATTCTGCTGATGGCTCAATGCCCTTACATTAATGGCTTTATTAATTTCACAAATCTTTTCTTCCATTTACGATTATGCCATGTATTATAGGATCTTGATAAACACTTATTTACACTTATTTACACTTATGACATGATAATTTGCCCTTACAATTATCAACAGCCTTATTTACGGACTTACCCTCCACTTAAACCCCCATGATCTTTTATGTTTGCATTTTTTGACCACTTATTTACAATTATGCCCCTTAAAGACAACGTATTTACACTTATGCCATCCTTTCTTTTTTTTGGACAGGTTTGCCCTTTTGTCTTGGTGGTCAAGAATGCTTGGCCACCAAGCAAATTTTGCCTATAAATTGGCATTCTACAAAAAAAAAAAAAAGACACAGTATGGGACAATAAATTAAGAAATAAAAAAAACCAGGAAATGAGTAACGGGTATACTTCATCGTCCAATCCATGTTTTACAGTGTGTCCTCTCTGCCTTCAAGACCTCTGTAAATACCTAATAATTTTTTTTGGATTTTTAACAAATTAATTTTCATTCAGATTTTAGATTTTCGATAGAGAATTTAGAATTCCTTGTTAATAGAAGTTTTCGTTTGTAATTTAAATATCCAATTTAATTTACAATATTATTAATTTTATGTATAAATTTTAATTTAAATTTAAAAGAATTTGTTGTTACTCTATTTTTATATAAGTTCTCTTTAAATTATTAAATGGAAATTAGAAATGTAAATTTAATAATTTAAAGAGGTAACTAATAATCATTAAGGTTAATTTAATTGTGTTTTACCTTATTGTAAGAGATTTCAAAAAAAATATAAGAATTGGTATTTTAATAGTTAAATAATTAAGTTATTTAAAGATTTCTTATATTTAATTTTATATTATTTAATAATAATAATAATATCAATAATAATAATAATAATAATAATAATTTTTATAATAAAGGAAAATGTGTGGAGAATTCTAGAAATAAATAAATATTATATATACATGTATAAGCTAATGGTGACCCAATTGTAGCAGAGAAAAAGTTCCAGAAAACAACCAAAAGACCCCTGAAGTTTCTCTCAGCTGCTACAGTAAACCTTCCCCTTCCCCGATTCCGTTCAGGCGACTCAGACCACCATTGTTCACGTTCTTTATGTTAAAACAAAGCTTATGGAATTACTCGTCGATTGATACCAGTAATTTTAAGTTTGGTGGCCAAATGAAAGAGAACAAAGCTTCAAAAGACCTTGGGAGGATGGCCATCATCGACGACACTGTTCCAGCCATCCTTCACCCAAATTGATCATGTAATCATGATCATCTGCTGGAGTAGGAAGCGAACGAACAGTTCCGCGACGTTGATTCACGGTGGAGGTGGCAGATCGGAGCAATGGAGGTATTTTCATTTTGGCTTTGTACAGCCACCTACAGTGGTCTTCTGGGTGCATGGAGGTCAGAACTATACTCCTTGGGTGGTGGCGACCTTGTCTGGAAGTTGGGAGGCCAAACGGCCACCTCCCCGCAGCGGAGCGAGGAGCTCACGCGCCGCCATGGGGTGTTGACTGTGGGTCCCACTCCAGAAATTTGTGGAAATATTTTTATTAAATACTATAAATTATTTCGAGTAACTTTTATAAGGCTTGATAGTGAAATTCATTAAGGTTTTTAAATTAAAAATTTTGGAAGTTAAAAGGCAGTCTATGGAAATTTTTGAGACGCGCTAGAAATAATAAAATTTATGTGTTTGGGCTATAAATAGACTATTTAGGTGATAAATAGTTAAAAACAAGCTAGAAATGAATTTATAATAATTTATTAGGAATTATTAAGATTATTAATGCATTTATTAAGTGGTGAAGATGAACATTTATGATTAAAGAAATTAATAAAATAATTAATATAGGAAGTAAATAAGAAATTTATATAATACATGGTGAATTATTATATGAATGTAAAAATTGATTATATCAGGATTAGTTATAATTTTGACATAAAAGATAGAAATGGTTGGCTAGTATATATATATTTAATAAATAAGACAAACATATAGAATATAAATAAAATAATGAAAATGGTATATAATAATGTAATTTGGTTAAATGGTAGTGTAAAACCATAAATAACTTAACATGTTAATAAGGAAATAATCATTAATGGTAAACAATTAAATAAATAGAAGTAAAGTTAAATAATGAGAATGTATGGATAAATATATAATTTGGTTGATTTTAAGTTGTGAGTAGAGTTTAGGTTTATTTATAAGTATATAATATTTTATTGATTGACTTAAGTGGTATATATGTGTGTGTGTATATATATATATATTAATCACTAAAGTAATACTAGTTGCGTAATAATAATACTAATAATTATTTTAATTATTATTAATGGTATTAATATACAAATTATTTGATATAAATATATATTCACACTAGTATATGGTATAGTTTGTTCGCGCGTGTGTGTGTATCTATATATATATATATATATATATATATATATATATATATATAGTATAATATATATAAGAAATAAAATTAAATGTGATAAACAGTAAAAAAATTTATATTAATAAGTAAGACTAACAAAACAATAAAGATAGATTATTTGTAAAATTATCCGGATATGCATGAAATTATGTATGAGTATTATGGTAATTTAAATAAGTATAAATTGATAAATATTAAATGGTACGATAAGTTCAATAAATATAATTAAATAGATGATAT
>CANYLF010101512.1:0-12855 GCA_948193215.1 Bocquillonia castaneifolia
ATCCCAATGATAAAGAGAAATAGCATTTCTTTATATAACTATATGTCTATTTTATATTTACGGGAATTCTCCTATTACTTGATTTTTATTCTATACACAAGAGAATGTAGCATTTCTTTACATAACTATGTCTATTTTATATTTATGGGAATTTTCCTATTACTTGATTTTTATTCTATACTCAAGAGAATTAACGAAATTGATTTTAAGTAGAATTTTCCTATCTATCATCAAACAATATCTTAAAAGAATTATTCACCATATATTTATCTTATCATGGTATAGATCTCCACTAGGTTTAATTAACCGGCTCTTCTTCTCTTCCATAGTTCCTAAAACATCCCATCATCTTTAAATTAAGTTATCAAGCACTTGAATACTATAAGAATGACCACCGTACCTCAACAACAGCCGAATGATTTCTAATATTTCCACTAGGGCCTCTCTCTTCCGACCAAGCATTATCTGATCTTGCTCTCCTTATACCTTCCTTCATTTTCTCATATTTTTTCTGTCATGAGATAATTGTTTTACATATAAAAAAAAAAATCAATCTACAGCATTATTTATCATCACATATAATTAAATGGAGTAAAAATTTTATGATAAATAATTATTAAAAAATAAAACAGTAAAACTCGGTCATAATTTTTTTGAATTGAGATAGGAGCATTCGAAAGTGTAACTCTCATGTCAATTACAACAACATCTCTGTCTGCAAGTATATATGCAACTAAGTTATATCTTAGGAGACAAGATCATAATCTTCATATCAATAAATAATTTTTTTTGAAAAAGAAAACAATGCAGAAAAAAAGAGTTTAATTTCTACCAAACCTTAATCTCTTCCTTGTCAGCTTCGAATTCAGGGGTAACATGGCTGTTACCATGATCATCCTGACCATCACTGGAAAAGTAAGCTTTAGGGCACATTGTCTTGATTTCATATCTCTTACAAAATGGAAGCCACCACTTGGCAAACTTCCAAGCCTCTTTCATGCCATACAAAGTAACAGCAGCATCACTATCATCTGATAAATAGACATTTAGCTTTTCTGCAGGATAATCTAAAGCCATAGCTGATATCACTGTGTTCATTACATTAAAAGTGGGCTCTTTATCTAGATCTGCAGTGCAAATAAAGACATCAATCCTTGGAAGTTTTTCATCTTTCGACAATCTTTTAGGAAACACAGTTCGAGAGACAGGGTTCCATCGAAAGGCTTGGCCAAGTAGCCATACAAAGAAAAGAAGCATTTCTGATAAAAACACAAGAAGCCATGGTATACTAACACTAGGTGTAGTTAATATGGGAGTTGGGTGTTTAAAGAGAAAGGATGTTCTGTAGTATATCAAGAAAGCTATTGCAATACAGTGAATCACTGCATGAGTTCTGTTTACAACAATGAAAAGCTTATAGACATTTTTGTTGCAGATATGGAGAGGCAATGAGTTATCCATTGATCCTTTTTTTTTTTAGGTAGCCAGTGAGTAATGATATATAAAGCTGCTACGGGTGTGCATTCGGTAATTCAGTTCGGTTCGGTTTTGAATTATCAAAACCGTTCGGTTTTTTAAGGGAGTAAAAACTGAACCAAATTAGGTAGATAGAATTAGTGATAATCGGATTAGAACAGATATAATTTAAGGGTTTTTAATTTAGTTTCTTCTTAATTTGAGTGTTTTTATTAATTATTTTTCTATATTTTATTAAATTTCAGGTTAGGAGCACATGGAATCGAACCGGAACGAATTTGGAGTTGTTTAGGTCTCAAACCAGACGGTCAAAGTTTCAAACCAGACCATTGACCGGAGCCAACTTGGTCCAATTTGAATGAAAAATTTGCAAGGGAGAATCAGTGTCAAACCGGACCTCAGACTGGACCGTAAACCGGATCAGCCTGGTTTAGTTTGAACCAATTCCCCCTTACACATAAAGAAGCCAAAGAAACAGCCCCAGACCGGACCTTTGATCGGACCGACCCGGTCTGGTTTGGGTAGGAAGTTCAAGCAATTTTTGGCGAATTTTGGACAATCCAAGGGGTTTTTGGGGCATTTTTGGGACCCTTGGTGTGAAAAAAAATATAAATACAAGTCATATACATCAGATAAAAAAAAGAAAAAACTCAAGAAAAACACAAAAGCACATCTTGGGTTTACTTTGGTTTTTGGATCAAAATCAAGTGTTCTTGAAGGTTTTGGAGATTAAAGGTTTGATCATCATTTCTAAGACTAAGTTTTATTTTTCTTATTTCCTTTAAATTAGTTTGTTATTTATTTTTGATGTTTATTTTGATGAATTTAGATATGTTGTGGAACTAAAATCCCAACTAGAGGGATTGATGTAATCTAGTTGGGATAAACTTATTTCCTATGGTTTGATTTACTATTCTCATATAGTTATCATTGGGTTTTCATTCAATTTAATTTCCAAGCACTTCAATTACATATTTCTTGATTGACCACCATGAATTATGTATTTTAGGATTGATAATTGATTGAGAAATTGTTGTTAATCCGGATTTGGGAATTAAGCTCATCTAGAGTTAATACGGAAACGGCAATTGACCTAGGCTTGATTTAGAGACTTTGCTTAATAGGTTTGATTATTTAATCGGATTGCATCGAGAGATTGCATTGTCGGTTTAATTAAACACGTTTTTCTGCCTCGATGGAGGATTAAAACATTTTAGAAAAGTTTCGCTTTAATGAACCCGAACCAGGAAATTTGATTACCCCGCTAGATTATTTCATGAACTCTAGTGTTTTTCCTCTTGATTTTAATTATCAATTTTCATTTTAACTTTGTTTAGTTTTAATTGCAGGTTCATTTTTCAAGTTTTAATTTTATTAATCATTTAGTTACGTTACTTAGATTAATTTGCTTTTTAATTAAAATTGGGTTCAAGATTTCAAAACAATCAATCAAGGGTATTCGTTTTACTTTTATGCAACTCGTGTCTATAATCGAATAATCAATTTAAATGCTTGTCCCTGAGGATCAACCTCATATTCCGAGTATTACTACTATGATAATCCATACACTTGTGGATAGTCGTCAAGTTTTTGGCGCCGTTGCCGGGGACAAGGGATTTAAATTGATTTTCGATTATGTGACTGGATATATTTTTGTTATTTATTTTTTGAGTTTAGTTGTTTGTGTTTGGTGTTTTTTTATTGTTAAGTGTTTTGTTTGTGTTTGTTTCTTTTTCTTATTTTCTTATTATTTTCTCTTGTTTTAGTGTTGTTTAGTTGTTTTCTTTATCAATTTTGTGGTGTTTGAGTTAGTGAGAGTATTGTTGTGTTTTGTTTTTATCTTAGCTACAATTTCGTTTTGTTGATTGCTGGTTTGATTTTCGTGTTTTAGGTAGTTTATGCAAACAAGGAGATCTACTGGTTTTGACTCTTCTAAGTTGGAACCGTTAAACCCAGAAATTGAACGAACTTGCCGTTCAAACCATGTTACTTCTCGTCGTCAGAGAAACACCACCAACAACATGGCAAATAACCTGAGACCTGGTGATCCACCATTTGGTATGCCACAAAATTTTAATCCCCCAGAAGGATTTGTTGAAGAGGTTGATAATGATGGCAACCCAATCAACACTGATGCCACTAACATTAACAACCCAGTCATCAACAATGCTGGTGCTAACAATAACAATGCTGGAAATAATGCTGTCATTAACCAACCAATTGGTGTAATGGTTGACCCACATCATCCCCCTGTTAATGCTCAACTGTAACTTGGGTATGTTCAACCACAAGGGCATCCAAGACAACTACCTCCAGGGAATGGCGATAATAGGGCCTTTCTTAGAAATATTCAACGCCCTGTTATCAATGCATCTTCGTCTTGTATTGTTCTAAGTGCTGCTGCAAGAAATTATGATCTGAAGACTCTTCAATTCAACATGATCCAACATTTCCATGGTTTACCATCTGAAGATGCATTGGCCTTCATGAGGGAATTTTGTAGTGTCATAGCCACTTTTCCTTTGAATAGTGTTCCGAAACTTGAGTTGCGCATGCGATGCATCCCACTTGCATTAAAGGATAGAGCCAAGACTTAGTTCATGAATTTGCCTGAAGGTTCTTTACGAACTTGGGATGCTATTTACAACAAGTTCATCACCAAGTACTACTCACAGGGCAAGACAACGGAATTACGAACCAAGATCAGTACTTTTTATCAAAATGATGGTGAACTTTTTCATGAAACTTGGGATAGATTCCAAGGCTATCTTACACAATGCCCACATCATCAGTACCCTACTAATCTTTTGGTTACATTCTTCTATGAAGGTTTAAGTGATAATGGGCAGAATTTGGTAGACATGCATGTTGGTATTGGAATGGGTGAGAAGACTTCTGAGGAGATGTGGGATATTTTTGAGACACTTGCTACCAATTCTCAAATAAAGGCAGGCAGGAATAGGAGGAACCGATCGAGTGAGCAGTCATCTTCTAAGATTTTCAATCATGTTGCAGATCTTACAAAGCCAGTGAAGATGTTGTTGGCTAGAGAGCCAAGTCATTCATCCTCATCTAATAACGAAGCTTGCTATTTTTTTGGTCAATTTGGACACCCTTCTACAAAATGCACTAATGATGGTACTCATAATGTTGAAGAGGCTAATTATGTGGGTGGTTATGACAATCATCAACCCCGGAATGATCCATTTTCCAACACTGACAACCCGGGTTGGCACAATCACCCAAACTTCCCTTTGAGGGATTTGAATCAACCTCAACAAGGAGCTCCTAGATTTCCACTGTTACCACAAATGCCGCTTCCACAACCACAAATGCAACAACCACCTCAACAACAAGCCAAATCATCTTTTGAAGAATTGGTGATGAAATACATGGCAAATCAAGATGCCATTTTGAAGCAACAAGGTGCCACTATCCAAAACTTGGAGAGACAAGTTAGTCAACTTACCAAGCAACTTTAAGAAAGACCTCAAGGAGCATTGCCTAGCAACACGGTGGTTAATCCAAGGGAGACAACAATGTCAATTTCATTATGGAATGGGAAGGCCCTTGATGAGCCAAAATTGAAGAAAAGAAAAGAAGTGCAAAGACAAGAGGGTGAAGCAACAAAGCAAGAAGTGGAACAAGAACCCCCCAAACTTGTTGTTGAATATGTTTCTCCTATTCCTTTTCCGTAAAGACTTGTAGGGAAGGGTGATGCCAATAACTTCAACAAATTCTTGGAGACACTAAAGAAGATTCCAAAGAGCCTATATGTTCTTGATATGATTGAGCAAGTGCCCAACTACCTTAAGTTTCTTCGAGAGGTCACCATGCATAAAAGGAAATTAAAGGAGCATACAAGGGTGCATTTAACAGAGGAGTGTAATGCAATTCTTCAACACCAATTACCCTCAAAGATGAAAGACCCAAGGAGTTTTATGATACCTTGCTTTATTGGTTCTCATTTTATTGACAAATGTTTGTGTGATTTAGGAGCAAGTGTTAATCTTATGCCTATGTTTCTTTTCAGGAATTTAGGACTTGATGAGCTTAAACCAACCGCAACTTCTTTGCAACTAGGCGATAGATCGATTATACATCCAATGGGAGTTGTAGAGGACATCTTGGTCAAAGTGGAAAAGTTTTACTTGCCAGCCGATTTTCTTGTGCTTGAAATAGAATAAGATAAGGATATTCCTATCATATTGGGACGCCCATTTCTAGCAACAAGTAGAGCTATGATAGATGTGAACATGGGAAAGATCACCGTTCGAGTAGGGGGAGACAAGGAAGAGTTTTATGTGCTCACTAGTATTGATCCTCAACTCGAAAGTAAAGATGCAAGCTATAAGATGGACATTGGTCAGGTTTTAATACCAACACCCAGGTGCAAGGAAACTGCTGTGGTTATGAATAAGCTTGATGATAAGTTAGAATTAGATGTCAAGGGAGATAGTAGTAAGGTTCTAAAGGGCGATGCGTGCTTCATGCTTGACACTGGTCAATCTATAACTAGCAAGAAAATGAATAAGAAGGCGGCCAAAGCTTTTGCTAAGCTTAGTAAGTGTTTTGAATGGTGCATTAAATGGAGGAATGAGGAATCAAATCATTTAGATCCTCCATCACAAACTTTTCGGCCTTCCTCCAAGAAACATGTGATGAATGTGATCAAGAATGTTAATGGGTCTTCATGCTTCAACTTTAAGCCTCCATGAATGCGTTACAACGTCTAGATCTAAACGTTAAATAAAGCCCTCGTGGGGAGGACAACCCACATTTTTAATTTAGTATTTTCATTTGATTTTTATTTTCAAACTTCTTTTTATTTGGATTATTTCTAATTTTTATTGTTCATTTTTCTTAATTTCTTTTTGCTTTTGTGTTTGTGTGTTTTTCTTTTCAGGTTATTATTGAGGTTTTTAGGACACCGACTCTTGGTTCGGTGATTTGCCACGGCTATTTTTCAGGGAAGTTTCTTTACCCCGCTTTGCTTTTAATTTTTGTCATTGCAACATTGAGGACAATGTTTCATTCAAGTGTGGGGGAGGGAATTGTTGGTTACTTTTAATTTTTGTGGTTAAATTTTTCACATTTTTATGCTTATTATGATGTTTTGAGTTATGTTTGTTGTTAACCATATTATGTTAATGCTTGTGTTCATTGAGTTAATTGTTCAAAATCTTTTGCAATCTTTGCTTAAGTGGTGATGATGATGACCTTGTTCAAAATTTTGGCAATTAACTTAATTAAAGTGAGTGCTAAGGTTGTGGCTTTTGTTTTTCCAAATTTCAAGTATGGATGAGTTGTTGTGGTATTCCAATTTCTTGGTTAATTCTCAACATTATCTATTACCAAGTGAGCTTTTGAGCCAAATGAATCTCATTATACTATTTTGTTTATAATAATTTCTTTGTTTGAGAGTATCTTGTATGGTGAGAATTCATTAGAACTTGCTTTGGTATGCATTGGGAATCCACATATTTTATTGGAATTGTAGAACTGATTAAGGCACTTTAGGAGTAACCTCTGGCCAAATTAACTATCCCTATGTTCCAGTAGCAAGCCAAGTTAAGCCGTTGCCTTAGTTCTTGTTTGAGTTAGCCACAAGTTTTGAGCCAATGTTAGCCCTTTTATAATTTCCCTTTCAAAAGACCCCATGAGAATGCACTTGAGCTTTATTGAGTATGAATTGTGACATGAATAAGTGGGTTGTGTATTCCTTGTGCATATAGTGTTTTCATTCAAAAAAAAAAAGGAAAAAAAAGCAACAGAAGTGAAAATTTGAAAAAACAAATGAATGAAAAAAAATTCTGCAAAAGACTCTCAAAAAAAATTGAGAAAATCAAATTTGAAAGAAAAAGAAAAAAATTGAAACATTAAGCAAGTTAGTTGTGAACATGTGTTAGTAGTAAAGAAGTGTGTTAGTTTAATTTGTGAATACTTAATTTTGTATTTCCTTTTGTTCATGTTACAAAGTTTTTTTAGTTAAGTGCATTTTCTTGAAGCCTTAATTTCATTTTCTTTTCTAAAGCCTACCCCCACCTAATCCCCATTACAACCCTTGTGGAGACCTTTTGATTTGCATTTTTCAATAAATTTGAGTGGAGAAATTTTGATTAACAAGAAAGCTTATAGTTGAATTCTCCTATGCAATGACCAGAGAGTAAACACTGAACCTAAACACTTAAGTGGGTTGTAAGTTTTTGTAAGAGTGTTAGGATTAAGTTGGTTTTTGGAATTTGTAAATTAATTCATTTAACTTGGTTTTGAATTAGAAAAGTGTGAATTTTAACATTACCTTTGGTTTGAGTTAATTATGATTATTTTGATGGGGTAATTGTTATTTTAATGAGAGCTTGGGTTGTAATTGATTTTGATCTTGACTCCATGTTCATAAGTGTTGATTTAATTTGCTTGAGGACAAGCAAAAGCTTAAGCAAGTTGACTAATGAAGCTCAACAAAAAAAAAAATTATCACAAAAGTTTCTCATACTTTTTTACAGAGACAAACACAGAGAGTAATGACAGATTTTTAAAGATGGCTCTACACATCTTTGCTTTTTTTTTTTATTAGGTTTGTCTCTTTTAAAATGTTATGATTTGCATGTTTCTTGATTAAGAAGAAGAGCTCTATTTGTAGAAATAAGTTTGAAAGAATAATGAATTTGGAAATAAAAAAATTCAACACTGTATTTTTAAAAATGAAAAAGTTAATCTGTGTTGGACACTATTATTTGCTAAAAAGCGTCTATTTATGAAAAAACCTCTTTATTTTTTAATTTAAAAAAATACACTTTGATGATTTTTATTAGCCGGATCCATAAAAAATACATGGATTTGGCTTAGGCAAGAATTTCCCTCTAAAGTATGCATTAAGCAGATGGCAATAAGAACACTAGGATAAGGTACAAATTGGACCATCAACTTTTTCTACTTCACTTATGAAACTTTAAGTATTTTTTATCCAATGAAACCATTTCAATTTCAAAAATGGAACAAATTGGCACATTTTTTAAATTTGTAGTTCAAAATTTTTTAAAATATATGCTTCTAATCAAGTTCTAAAATCTAATATTCATTGTTCTTTTCACCATTTGAATAGTTTTTTTCTATCTTATTTCAATTCATTAATTATTTTAATTGTTAAATTAATTTTATAAACTGCTAAAATTATATTAATAATAATTAAACATTTAGTTAATTAACAATATCAATAATATTAATTTTTGAATAAAAATATGGTTACTCTCGAATCTCGATTAATTTTGATCAAAATTAATATTTTTCTTCTCATTAATTGAGTGAAATTTTCATATAAAAGTATCATTTTCATATAAAGGTATCATTTTCAAATAATTTTTTAAAATAATATATTTATTATTCATTTTTTATTTTTAAGGAAAAAATGATAGTTAAATTTTAAATACAAATTTAGATCAACTAGTCTTTAAGAAAGTACAACCAATAATAATTTTCATATGAAAGAGCATCAAACCAAAAGAAAATTCTTTTTAGGAAGAAAAAGAAAAAATATTGTTACTTTAGATAAATTAATTAATAAATTAAAAAAATGTCTTAACATTAATAAGTAATTAAGTGGTATTGTATAAATTGGTGTCTTATATAAACAAAGTACAAAGACATAACAGTTTGTATCATATCAGATCACTCTTAAACATCCGCATCACAAGATAAAAGATATATTATTAATTTTTTTTAACTTTGAGGAATTTAATTTATTTTCATTTGAGGATTATATGATTAAATAAAAATTCTTAGTCATTCAAATTAAATTAATTAAAGGTAAAATATAATAATCTTTAATTAAAGTAACTAAATAGAAATATATAAATTTAATTAAGGTAAAAATATTTTTATTCAAAAACTAATATTATTGATACTTAGTTAATTAAATGTTTAACTATTAATATTTTAAATTATTTTTATTTTCAATATAATTTAAAAGTTTATAAAACTAATTTAATAATTAAAATAGTTAATGAATTGAAATAAGATAATGAAAATTCTAAAGTGTGAAAAAAACAATGAAGATTAAATTTTAGAACTTGAATGTAAGCATTATAAAATTTTTGAACTATAATTTTAAAAGTGTACCAATTTGTTGGATCTTTTAATCTTGAATGGTTTCATTTGACCAAAAATAATTTAAAATTCCAAAATTAGATTTTAGGTAAAATTGAGGGTCCAATTTGTACCTTTTCCCCATGAACATTGTACATGAAAGGAAGATTTCTGATGCATTAAAGTAGATGGCATATCACAAAATCACTAAAAATATAGATCATTATACATACCGATCGATTTGGGTTGGCTTAATTGGTACATGGAACCTTAGTTCCATGCCTTTCCCAAGTAAATAAATTACAAACTATACAAAATACACAAAACCTAACCTGGATTATAAACAGTAAACAGTATGCATGGACTAAACAAAGGCTGAACTGGATTATACATCTAACTACAAGAATTAATAACCTTTTTCACAAGGCATCAGTTCAAAATAATTCTTGAAGGAAGGTGAACTCCCGGAAAATGCTCTTCGGTAAATAGCCCTTTGCAGGCTGCAAGTTTAACAATGGAATGAGAATTGAGATTGTACATTTTTGAAACTTCCCTAAATCCCTTGCTGAGTACTTCTCCACCCATTCCTCCACCATTCATTTCCCATCGGATAATATGGGGCTGCAAGTAATTGCTCCATGACTTTTGAGTCGACATCTAGTACACATACAGAGCCAACAATCTTGTGGAAGCTGTCATTGATCTCAGAAAGTATTCTCTCACCGAGAGCATCGAAATCAAACGGCTTGAAAACCACTATTCTATCCAACTGATCAAGGAAATCTTGGAACCAAGCCTTCGAGTTGCTAGAAATGGCGTCATTATCAGAGTTCCTGTCTTCATTGCTGTGCAAATCAGTTTCTTCAGCAGGAAGGTTCAAATCTAGGTATCTAGTAGATGACTTGTGAGCCCGTTTAACCACTTCAGAAGTTTCATACTTCTCTTGGTTTTGATTTGCACCAACCAGCTTCCTTTTACTCACCAACATTGAACCGGGTATAACTTTGGTCTCCAGTATTTCCATATGAGAGGTTACAAAATGCAACCACAAGGGTGGGACGTCCATCGGAATCTCTTGTTAAAATCATATACCTAAGTCGTCATCTCATCTGCGGGGCATAATTCATGTTGAATGAACCTCCTTGTAAAAAATTCATTTAAAAGAGTTTTGATTTAAAATTTTTATATGTGAATAAGAAAAATACAATTTAATTTACAAAATTTTATCCTAAAAATGTTAGAAAATAATTTAAAAAAATATGAAAAGTCAAAAACAAATTTCGGTGCCAACAAAATTTGTGTTGAAAAATTGTAAGTGTTTTTGCCTATAAATAGGCATCATCTACCCATTGATAAAAACACACCAAAATCACAAAAAAAAAAAAAAACACACACACACACTTGGATGAGTTTGTGTGATTTAAATTTAGGAAAATTGTGAGGGTTATTGGGTTTGGTTAAAAATATTAAGTATGGGTGAGTATGTGATCGTAATAATTTTTCGAATAGTGAATATTTTTCTTGGTTGTCTTTTGATAACGGCCGTGGTTTTTCTACTGTTTTTGGAGTTTTCCACTAAATCCTTGTCTTGTTAATTTCTCTGTGGTTGTTTGACTATTTTTATTATTTTTATTAAAGGTAGTCTATGGGGTAATAGGAGAATTTTTTTTCCAACAACTGGTATTAGAGCCTTATTGGAGTATTAATATCTACTTATTGTATGCTCTGTGGTTAACACTATGGTGGACCCTCCACATCAGAAAATAAGTTAGATTATTATTTACTCTGTTTTTATTAAGCCTACAAGTACCTTTGGTGCGGTGGAGTTTTAGTGTGTGTTCTACACTAAAATAAAAGCACAGGAAAAATGTCAGCAACTAAATTTGATGTTGACAAATTTGATGGAAAAATTAATTTTGCCTTATGGCAAGTGCAAGTCAAGGATTTGTTAATCGAGTCTGGATTGTACAAAGTCTTGAAGGGGAAGCCAATCCCTTTAACCAGCAGAAAAGATTCAAAAGTGTTCGGTGACAGCAGTGGAGACTCAAGAAAGTCAATGATGAGCGATAAAGACTGGGAGGAGCTAGATATGAAAGCTGCCAGTCAAATTCGTCTTAGGTTAGCAAATAATATTCTTGCTAATGTGGTTGGACTGTCTACAACAAAGGAGATCTGGGATAAACTTGAAAATTTGTACCAGTCAAAAAGTGTTTCAAATAGGCTCTATTTGAAGGAGCAATTTTATAAATTATAGATGGAGGAAGGTACAAAAATTTTAGATCATCTGAGTGTCCTGATGGAATTATTTCTAAATTGGAGACTCTCAGAGTTAAAATAGATGAGGAGGATAAAGCCCTGCGACTCATCTTGTCTCTTTTTCCTTCTTACAAACACATGCTGCCTATTTTAATGCATGGGAAGGAAACTGTAGTTTACTCTGAGGTGACGAGCAAATTAATTTTTGAAGAAAGAAGAATGAATGCTGAAAGCAGCTTGCAGAAAATTTAGTGTTTGCTGTTTGTGAGCATGGAAGGAAGAAGAAAAACTCTGTGAAGAAAATTGTATGCCAAGGATGTGGTCAAACTGGCCACGTAAAGAAGAACTGCAGGAAAGGTAGAGCTTGTTCGGCAAATAGCTCCAGAGAAGAAGATGATGTTACCAATATTATCTCCCTGGAAGAGGGAGGTAGTGAATTTCATTAAAAGAAAATATATGTTCTCATGGCATGATTGCTACCACTGGAGATGCCATGAAAGAGGACGTATGATTGGTAACATGTCCACAGATTTGCATACCGGCATTGGCTGATAATTATGCAAGGGGTGTGGTGGAATAGCTAGAGGAATGTCGATGGCTAATGAACTTCCGAAAAATCAGTATGGAAGTTGCACCATAATTTATTAGCAAGATTTTCGACATTGATGAATTTCTTGGAGTTGGTATTAATTCCAAGTTGGTGTACTCTTTATGGTGGAGTATGATAATTCTTGTTTAAGAATTATGATTGTCGGTGACAGACAATGTTTTTGGTAGCGGGTGTTTTTTTAAATTATGGTGGAGATTGTTAGAAAATAATTTTAAAAAAAATATGAAAAGTCAAAAATAAATTTCGGTGCCACCGAAATTTGTGTTGAAAAATTGTAAGTGTTTTGCCTATAAATAGGCATCATCTACCCATTGATAAAAACACACCAAAATCACACACAAAAAGAAAACACACTTGGACAGGGAGAGAAAAATATTAAGTGTGGGTGAGTTTGTGTGATTTAAATTTAGGAAAATTGTGAGGGTTAG
>CANYLF010101666.1:0-10389 GCA_948193215.1 Bocquillonia castaneifolia
GGTAAGTGCCTGATTCTTGCTGCCATTAATTTGCCCAACATAATGTGATCCAAACATAATTTCATTTTAACACGAACATTATGCTTGAACATGATTTTAGTAGTACACAATGTATAAACCAAAAAAAAATTATAAAAAAAATGAGAGTTAAATAATCACACTTGCATGAAATAAAAATATGAGCAAGACATGAATTTAGTTCAAAAGTCTAAATTATAAATATGAAAGTGACGTGATCACAACCAAGTACAAAAGTATAGCTTTCATATATTTAAAGAAAAAAAAACATTAAATTTTAATTTCATTGCAAAACTTATCTTTTAATTTGTTGCGAATGCTCTTGGATCGATAGAGAGGTTGGCAAGCATAAGCAGGTTCATATTCAATATTCTTTTCAGGTACTAGCATAAATAATTGACTATTATGGGAAAAAAGGTTATGATGGAATCTTATTTTAATCAGTTTTATGTTGTACTACCTCCGGCAAAATAATATACATCTTTAGACAAACACATAAGAAATTTGGTAATTAAATATAAAAAGTATTTTTTTTTTAAATATCATTATTGGAACTCTAAAATATTTTTAGACAAACACATGAACTAAAAATTTTAGCAATTCAATATAAAATTATTGTTTTTTCTAAATTACTCTTGTTGAAACTCTAAAATCTTATTTATGAGTTAAGTGTTTCTAATTGAAACTGATATTTTCAATGTAATAAATAACAATAAGAGTATTTTGGGTCTATCAAATTTATGAGTTACACTAAATATACTCAATCTATCCCAAAAAGATGGGCACTTTTAACTCAATACAAATATTAAGAAAGTTAATAAAACTAGGTAGAATGCATTAATTCAATAGGAAAAAGTCACAATTACCCTTATTAAATCAATTAATTCATTTTAAATAACATTGAAATTTACTCCAACACTATAATTAATAGGGGTACATGTGACATTTAACCATTTAGAGCATTGAATTACTGCCCATAATTTGGGACAAACAAATCTCCAAACCTTCCCATCTTTTTAGGACGGAATGAGTACTTTTTTTTAGAATTTTCTTAAATTTACGTGTGTCGAACCTTAAAATGATAGTAATATTCAACATAATTAATATAAATTTTAATAATATCCCTAAAAACACTAATACAGTGATTTCATTAGTTTAAAATCACATCGTTCATTTCCTTTTAAAAGTGAAACCTAATTTTTATTGAATTTTTTAATATAATATTAAGAGCCCTAATTATGTGAACATTCTTTCAAAAGCGAAACTCTTTTTTTATTGAATTTTTTAATATAATATTAAAAGCCCTAATTATTATTTTTATGAATGAGAAAAAGGAACGATGTGATTTTGAACCAATGAAATCACTGTATAGTGTTTCTAGGGATACTATCATTTTAACCTTTGACAAACGTAAAATTAAGAACCAAACTAAAAGGTTGGATTAGTATATTTTTAAATATCAAGGTGGTACTAGATAATCTGTCAAATATAAAGGGTAGAAATAGTGTATTTTTTAAACCTCAGTATGGTACTAGTATAATATGTCAAACCTAATGGAGGGAAATAGTATTTACCTCATTTAAGTCAATAACCATCAGGTAGGGGTGAGCACGATTCGGGGGAATCCGAAAATTAGGAGGAAATCTACGGACCCAAACTAAATATCGGGGATTTGAAAAATCAAATCAAACGTACCAAATTATAAAATCTAATCTCCGTCTCGTTTTGTACCTAATTTTCGGTACGATTCAGTTCAGAGATTCGGTAATTTCAAATCGGTCCAAAACGGTTCAGTTCGGAGATTTAGATATTTTAATATTTAAAAAAATAAAAATAATAAAATCAAAATACATAGTCTTATTTTTTGTTTCACATTTATTTTTTATTATTTTTTTGAGAGTAATATTTATTTTTAATAATTAATAATTTAGATATAAATATTAACTAATAATTTAGATATATATATAACTAATATTATTTACAAAATGATTTTAACACATTATAATAGTTTCAATCAATAATTTATAAAAGTTAAAAAGAATTAAGAGTCTATTAACAAATAAATAATTTTAATATATGAATAAAATTTAATAAAACATTATGTAATTAAGTTCTGATTTGAAATTTATTTCAAAATAATGTCTTTAAAAACTAAAGAAATCATTATAAGTTATAATTTATAAAACACTACCTTTTATGCAATTATGTAATTAATATATATCCTTTTATAACGATAATAATATAGGAAATATATACACACACACACACACACACGAATCCTTTTCCATTGTCAAATCCATTGCTCTGAACTCGCATATTTTATTAGAAAAGAATCGAGTTATGATTTCTAAGATTCCTAATTTCTAGAATTATCTATCGATACGAATTACGAGAATTCTACCAAAAATTTGGCAGAACCTCCCTTATACCAAAACTATCTCCCTAATTTTCTTAGGGCCTTTCCTCCAATGTAATTTACACTTCTAATATGTCATCCACACACTGGACCTACCAATATACCCGGATTTACCATTACGGTCAAACTAGCTCAAGTTATAATTCTAATAGTTTAACCCCACTATACATATAAAGTTGTTCTTACATGCCAATAAATGTCTGTATCCAATTACTCAACTAACACTTGGTCCAAACACGGGTTTATAGTCCGAAATAGTCCATCAATTATCTTTATCATCATCGTATTTATTCGGAATCCAATTCAAGTTCAAATATATCATTCTCACATCTAAAAAACCTAATCTAAGCATAAATATACAAATTATAACATCTGGCACGCTTTTCGAGAAACATATACCACATATTAACTTCCGGGATTTTTAATTCACAATCTACAAAGAACTAGCCTATAGTCCAGTTATGAAAAATGATCAGCATAATTTATAGTAATTTCTAAAAATAAGTTCATAAATTTTAAGGTGGGACCCACGCGCCGCCGCTAGCAGTGGCCGTTTGGCCCTTAAAGCTCCAAATTGGAGCGAAATTCCACCAGGAGTCCAAATATATACCTCACGCACCACCAGCCACTCCTAATCACCTAAATCGAGCAAAAAATGAAATATGTATCCAAAAACCAATCAAGCTCCGATCAATGCCAAAATACACGATTCACGGTCGCCGTCTTGTGTACCCAGGGATTTTTAGGGACAATCTATCCAATTTTTTCCTTAATTTGGTCGGATAATGGCTGGAAAATGATGAACCATAGAAGCCTAAGCTCACCGGACCTTTGAGGGGTACAATCATCAAAATTACACGGTAAATATTGGGGAAAATTATATCAATATGTAGGAGAGGTTGTAAGCCTCATTTTGATAGGTGGTACATCAAAAATGGTGGCTGGAATAAAAAGTTGTGGCCGGAATACGATCTGGTGCTACAGTAACCATTGGAGAGGATTGGGGGTATTGTAGGTGTAATTAGGCTTTGAAGTTTCAGTGCAATTGAGTCCCTAGCAGAAATCAACCTATATATACAAACAAAGTTTTAAAGTTTACAAATAACTTATCAAAAAAAAGTTTGCAAATAGGTCCAAAACCGAAATTACTCACTATTATTAACTCGGTTTGATTCCAAATTTTTACCACTAACTCGTATAATTATTTATCACATAATATCAAGAAATTAGCTTAAAATACCTTCCAATAATTAATTATTAATTTTTTGAAATCCTTAATTAACTTAATTTTAATCAAGAAAACTTTAAGAAAATTCACGGGTACTACATTTATAAAAATTATTATAAAACTCTCCAAAATACTTATTTTAGAAAAGTTCCATTTAAAATAATGATAATTGAAAACAATAGGAAATAGTGGAAATTGTAATTAAGTGTTTAGTTCTCTAAATAATAATACATCCTTTTACCATAAGTTATATTTAGGCACTTAATTAACGAAGAAAATATTATCTTATAATAAATAGAATATCTAAAAGAAAATGCAACAAAGTTTCTATTAATTAGAAATCTAAATTCTTATTAAAACAATTAAATCCACTAGAAATTTAATTCGATAAAAAAATTCAAAAAGTACTGGGTATTACATATTTCCCCCCTTATAAAAATTTCTTCCTTGAAATTCCAAAATAAACTAATAATTGAAAACCATGCATTTCTCAGAAGAAATCTCTGTAGTCATATAATGTATTAAAATATATATTTAAAATTTCAAATTATTAACATTCGTTTTATTTATTCAAAATTATTCTTAGGATATTCTTATCTCTTACACTCCCGCTCAAGCTAACTGATCTCACACGATGCAATCGTCTTTCTAATGACTCACAAGCACATATACCTTCACAGTTTCTTCACTTTCTAACTTCCTCAAAAATGATTTGTACCAACTCGGATCTAGGTGCTGCCTTTCATGATGTTTCAACACAACTGAAATCTACATTTCCTTCCACATAATGTCTTTATTGTATCTATTCCAATGCTAACATGATAGCTATTATTATGTGCAAATTAAATCAGTGGTATTTATGAAACTCTCTTATTTCCCTAAAAATTCATCACACATATTTCCCATATATCCTTCAAAATCTAAAGTACTCTTAGACTGCCCTCTGTCTGAGGATGAAACTTTATGCTGGAATCTAACCTGATTCATAAGATTATCTGCATCCCTTTCGGAATATCGATATACAACTCCATCTTTGTCTAACACAATATAGTTTAGAACCCTGTGCAATCGTACTACTTCAGAAATGTAATACATAGCCAACTTCCATTTTGATTAGAATTCCTCCATAGATACAAAGTGAGTTGAATTCGACAATCTATCAACTAGTATCCAAATTAAGTCACATCCTAGCAACAGCGCAGGGTAATCCAGTCACAAGGTCTATATCAATCATATCTCATTCCCCTTTAGGAAAGATCAATCAATCATGGAAATCTATATACTATACATTTATACTCATAAATCTGGCAGTGAGAGCTCCTAATCTCAGGCAGCTCATCAACTGCATAACCAATCCAATAATCATATCAAAACCCCATCCATAAATATATATTCATTACACAATTAATTAGAAAAATATAATTGAATAACATGTAATGATACGAGGGCACATACTGGTCATTATTGCTTAAACACATTGAAATCCCTATGGCAACCAATAGGGGGGGTGAATTGGTGTGGAATTAAAAAATTAAAAACTTTAAAGAAGATAAATGGAGAAGAAGAAAAGAGAACACAAGAGATTTATAGTTGTTTAGACAACAAATGTCCTACATCCATATCCCAATACATAATTGGGTATTCCACTAATCTTCAACAAGATTACAATAAGAGTTTTCACAAGCTAACTCACAACTTAGTGTTTGCAAGGCTCAGACCAAACCTTTACAAGAGTTTTTTTAAGGCTCACTCAAAACCTAACTAAAGTGTTTTTTTGGCTTACACTCAAAACCCAAGCAAGTGTTTTCAAGGTACACACTTAAACATTTCCTTGTGTCTTAGGGTATCTCACATAATACAAAAACAAGGTGAAGATTATAAGAAGAAGAATGAAGGTTTTTGCTCATAATTACAACATAAACTCTCAAATAACTTATGAAAATTATAACTCTTAATTGCTATTCTTTCTTCAAGCTCTTGTGTATTTTTTGATGCCTCAAATACCTCCTTTTATGGGCAAGAAATTAGAAATGGTCGTTCTCAATCAACAAAGAAATTCAAACTTGATTGGTGAGGCTCCATTCTTCAAGGCTGCCAGCTTGCTTGACAAATGTAGCATGTCTCCTTCAAAATTCAATATCTCCAACTATACTCATTGAAAAATTGTGATTCCTTTTTTTCGTTAAAAACTAAACATCCATACCTTTTCAACAATATATGGCTCGTTTTCTGGAGATTCATATATTTTTTGTAATACTTCAAACAACAGACGCCTAAACCATGTGACTTTGAGCTGGAACAGTCTGTATTCAAACATGAATATCTCATTGTAGAAAATTCAAAATGCTTCATCATTTTTTGCATTGAAAGGTAGACTTCCAGAGCTATAACTCCACCAAAATTCACATTAAAATGATTTTTCTACAATATTTTGCATAATTTTGAAGACAACCTATGTGTGTAGTCCCTTATCTGACAACATGACCATAAATCACTCAAAAATTCATATCTTTAATTTTGCAACTCCAAAAATTCAAATAAAAATTTTTCTAAACACTAGACATATTGGGCTTTCAATCTATATACAATTTTTTGTATATTTATTACCCAATTAGTGTAGTTAGTTCATTTAATTCAGCCCATCCAAAATTGACTCTGCACATTTAGTTTTCCTTAAGTCCTAAACTGCCAAAACCATGTCTAATGTGCATAAATTGTAGGTTTAATTAGCCCATGACATATTTTATCTTTTTACTCCAAACACTTACCAATTAACCCAAGTGTTTTATGAGGTTTACCCTTGAACCTATCCACCTAACCTAAACACCATTATCCCAAGTGTTTTAATAAGATTTACACTTGAACCTATCCACCTAAAACTAAACACCATTATCCTAAGTGTTTTAATAAGGTTTACACTTGAAACGATCCACCTAAACTAAAACACCATTAACACGAGCATTTTAATAAGGTTAATTCATGTTCACTCACTAAGATAAAAATTGTGACCAGTACAAAATGTTTACTTCATCCAATAATAATGTGCATCCTTTTATAATTTGATACCTGAAAAACACTTAACAAACATATTAGTGAATAACTTAATGTTTTACATCATCAAAATCATTAGTGAAATCTCAGGGCCAACACATATTTATCACGCTCACTGAGCACCATATATCAAAATAGAAATAAAATATTATATTTCCAACGCTATTCAACAGCATCAAAAAATCTAGTTGCATAAATATAAAGATATTGTTCAAATAATCCAACGTCTTAATTACTCATATAGCACCCTCTTTTCTTTTAGTATCTTGAAAATTATATTATAATATTTCTGAAACTCTCAATATTCCTGACATGCATACTTCTGCATATAAATAAGCAATAATATTCCTCTTTATACCACCTTTCCAATATATGTTCCCCAGGTCCTGACACATTTTAATCCCAACAGGATGAACACTGTAAAGTGTATGCTGAGCTTCTGCCAAAAATCTCCTTCCGCAATTTATCTACCTTAGGGACATATACCATAGCACCCATCCTCAAAATACCTTTTTCCATCAACTTTAAACTTCTTAGTATCACTTTGCTGTAACTGCATATATATCTTCTACACTCTGAACCTTGCATCTGCACTATTTTGACCTTATTTAGAAACACAAGTATTGTGCTAATAACTTCCAATTTCATTCAACCACTATTGTCATCCCTAACCAACCAATTAATCTAAGCAACTAATCTCGCTCTCTGAATAAGGATTTCCTCTCCATTCTAACATAAGTAAGACCGCTAGTTGACCTTTTATTCAAAGCATCTACCATTACATATGCCTTTATAGAATAATACAAAATCAAACAATCATCATCCTTCAATGACTGGAAACTATTCTCACAAGCTTCATCCCTCTCAAATTTCGCATTCTTTTGAGCTAACCTAGTTAATGTTACTGTTATCCATAAACAGCCTTGCATAAATCCCCAATAATAGTCTACCAAATCATAAAACTTCTTATCTTAGTGACTATAGTGGGTCTAGGCCAATCTAGAACTACTTCAATCTTTTTAGGGTCGACCTGTATACCTTCCATGGACACCGCCCCACGAAACTACACTATCAATCCAGAATTCTTATTTAGAGAACTTGACATACGACTGCTCCTTTCTTGGAGTCTCTAAAACCATCCTCAAATGTAGATCATGCTCCTCTACACTTCTGGAATACCTTAAATTACCAGTAATGAAACAATTACAAATCGATCTAGAAAAAGGTCTGAACACTATATTCATCAAGTCTGTACAGGCTGCTGGAGCATCAGTCAGCTCAAAGGACATTACCAAAAATTTATAATGACCTTATCTAGTTTGGAACGCAGTCTTAAGAATGTCTGCTACTTTGTTTCTCGACTATTGATATTCTGACCTTAGTTCCATCATTGGAAAAACACTTGGCACCCTAAACTAATAAATCAAATCATTGATTTCAGAAAGTGAATTTTTATCCTTAGACATTCTCGTTTCAATTCTCTGAAATCATTACAGAGTCGGAGTGTGATATTATCCCTTCTTCATAGACCACACAGGTGCATCCCAAGGAAAAATACTGGGTCTGCTGAACCCTTTTTAAACAATTCATGCAACTGCTCCTTAAGCCCTTTCCAACTCTGCAAGAGTCATTTTGTAAGTGGAATAAAGTTAGGAGTTGTTCCAGGTACTACATCTATACCACACTCAATTTCCCTATCAGGTGGCACCTTGGCAACTTCTCCAAAAATACATTGGTTGTTCACACACAACTGAAACTTCACTTACACCATCCGTCTTCATAGTTATGTCTCTAACAAGTGCTATGCACCTTGGATAACCATACCTACTTAATTACCTATATGAATTATATTTCGAGGCATCTCATGCTTCTCACCTTTGAATCTGATCTCATCGTCATCAGAAATCATGAAAGTCATCTCTTTTATCCTTTTCCAATCCAAAAGAGTATAATACTGAAATAACTAGTCCATCTCAAGGGTCACATCAAGATCTGTTATGTCCAACCATACCAAATCCGCCATCATTCCTTAGCTTGAGGCTATCACAATACATAAGGAAGACAGTGTCAGCAATCAAAACTTCACTCAACAAAGTGGCCACTGACAAAGAAATCACCATTCTCGCTTCCCAACAGTTTATTGTCATTATGCGAACTAACATTTTCAATTGCTATAAATATTCCCTCTCATTTCATTATTATGCTAATGTAGCTTAAAATCAAATCTCTAGCGCAGTGAGGTGTTTCGTAACTTTGCGTCTCGCATATATCACAGAACTTCATAGTTCTTCCACTTACATTCTTACATCTAGAGGACTTCACACTATTTAGGTTTTATCCAAAAATTCTACATTTGAATTGAAATTTCATATAAATACTAAAAACTCATTTTACTTTCTTTTACGTCGGACTCTCAACACTATGTCCAGAGGCAACTGCCATGCGTAACCCGGATGTAATTAACATTGCAACTCTTGATGTAGGACTATAAATGTAATTCTATGTTTTTATGCTATTCAATAATGGTGTAATGAAATGCATTGCTTTACGTGCAAATTATAATATGTTTTAATTCATTTCCCCTCAACATAGATATCAAGTCCTAAAACAATTAAAAGAAATAACTTTCTAAAAATATTTCATAAGAATTCATTTTTATAATTATAGAACTTACTTTTCATAGTGAAATCATAATCAAAATTTATTTGTGGCCACTAGTTATAAAAAAAAAAACTTATATCAATATAATAGTAAATCCCTTCATAAGCATAAGTCCTAACAGATATCCCAATAGACAAAATTAGCAGTTCTGCTCATTGTAGATGCACAAATATTCATCAACCAATTTTCCCTTATATATGTGTGAAATTCATCAATGTTGTTGTAAAACCTCCATTCTCTACTCAACTACTACCTCGAACTGTAGTTACTCTTATTTAGTATATATAATAACTAAAGTCTATTGATAAACACTATAACCACAATCCTGAACTAACGAATATGCTGAATCTAGAAGCAAGGATTGACAAACAAAGACAATAAGGAAACCTATACTCCGTAGTTACACAACAACTAACTCAACTTAGGTCTGAGAAATAATAACCTAAAGCTCTAATACCAACTTTGTCACGACCCAAACCCAGGTCGGACCAGCACTAGGGAATGGGTAGGCTTTATGCCATCGAAACCTATAGTAAGCCTAAACTCGATTCACTACCAAATCAAATCTTATTTAAAATTCTTTAAAATCGATTTATTAATAAAAATTAAAATATTCCATCAAATTCATAAAATTATTGTAAAATATGAAAATTTGAAGAAAAATAAAATATATATGCTAAAACTTTTATCATAATTATTTGAACTTAATAAATTTTTTTATATATATAACCAATTCACCCTGGGTGGATTGACACTACCCCATATGAGTAGGGGGTGAAGGTCTCAAGTTCAAGACTCACCCTTGCCAAATGATAAAAAAAAATTAAATTTATAAAACCTTTATAAATTTAGAACTTTATCAATACTTCTTCAATGAATATAAAATATATCTGTCAAATTATGTTATTAAAAAATTATTATAAATTCCAAATAAATGAATTAAAATTATAAAGTGGTGTTGTATGATAATTTTATTGAATTTAAAATTTTATAAAGTGATGTGTTAGTGTTGGTA
>CANYLF010101846.1:0-11609 GCA_948193215.1 Bocquillonia castaneifolia
GTTTGTTTTAACAAAAATTTTCACTAAATATATTATCAGTTTTAAATAAAACTTTAAGGGTCCATTTAGTTGAAAGATTACTTAATTAATTTCAAGAATTATTCTTAAGATTGGGTTTAATTAAGCCATAGGATTATCTAAATAATATATTGTTTGGTATAGTATTGTTAATCCATTGTATTAACTAATACATTGTAATGGTTTTTTGTTTGGTAAGAGTTTTTAATTAATAAAGTTAGAAATTAAAATAAGTAAATTATTTAAATATCCATCTAATTAATTAAATAATGGATGATGTTGTGAAATATTCTTGAGAATTAATTAAAATATCATGGATAATTTTGGAATATAATGTTTTAAGGGTAGGATTAGTAATCACATGAGAATGGGATTAATTAAAGACACCTATAGGTAGGTATTAGCTAATCCCATATTCATGGGTTTACTAAGCCTTTAGGATTAATAAACCCATTTTAAATAGTGCATACCAAACATCGGATTACATCTAAGTCTATGGCTTAGTTAAGCAATCCCATGTATCAAAGCGGACTTTAAAATCTGTCAGTTTGTTCCAACATCTTTGCATTTTATGCTAGTTTTAGCCAACTTTAAAGTTTGTCGATTCGGTTTCAAAGTTCAAAAAAATTTGATTTCGAGTCGGTTAGGTTCCAAGCTGATGCACACCCCTACTTATGAGCCTGAAAATTTGGACAAACAGCTTTCTCATAATGGATTAGTCCGGGTTTAAAGGGTCTCCTCATAGTGAATTAGTTTTGGTCTAAAAGACCTGGGATGCCACCATTAGACAATACCTATAAAAAAAATATTTAATTAAAGTTTTGTTGGATAGTGCGTAAATTTTATAACCACGATGGTGTTAAATTTAGAAGCACTAGGTTTAATTGCTGTAAATATAATTAAACAATAATTCATTATAGGATAATCATTTCAATTATAAAATAAAATGTCCTTTCTGTCATGGCCTAGTTTCAATTATTAGGGAATAAATATTAATTATATCAAGACATTTGCATCATAATTGTGTGTAATGCATTGCATAATATTGATTGGTAGAATAATTTTTGAGAGTATCAAGGTTTATGGAAGTTTGGGTTAGTAAGGACCTAGTTGTAAGAAAAGTTAGAGGAGTTAATTGTACAAAATGTATGAGAGTTGGATTATATAGCTAGTAGGGTGAGATTTGAGGGGTGGTGTAGGCAAATTGTTTCTAGAAGAGGACAAGTCCAAGTGGTGTAGAGGAAGACAAGTGGCAAGAGAGGGAATGGAAGAGTGGCATATTAATTAATTTAATAATAATAAATAGTAATAATAATAATTAAATATTAGGTTTGTGGACAATCTCTACAAGACAAATCCTACACCTCTTCTCATCTTCTTTATCTTCTTCCTTTTCTTCATTTCTCTTCTTACTTTTTCCAAGAACTCCATTGTTGAACCTTAGAGATTTTAGTTAAAGGATATAGTAAGATTAGAGGAGTTTATCTTGCCTAGAAGCTTAATTGGAAGATTAGAAACTTAATTGAGTAAGTTTATCTCCTTTTGTGTTGGTTATTAGGTTAAGGTTTTGTGGATTTTGGGGGTTTATGGTTATTATTGCATAATCATCTTATTAATGTATGTTAGAGAGATTATTAAGTGTTAATTATATGTTTGGCTATTATTTTGGTTATTGAATGGTTGTTGATTGTATTAAGATGTTTTAGGAGGATCTAAGGGCAAAGAAGTTGAGAAGGGAGGCTAATAGGCTTAAATTGGTTGTTCTTCATCTTTTGTAAGTATTTAATTGATTAAACTTGTGTACATTAAGTGAAAATTGCTATATTTGCTTGATTGCTATGTTTTTGGATTGAATTGTGTATTGAATTATTGATGGAGTGTTATTGGCTGAACTTTAAAGTAGTGTAATGGTGATTTGATGAGATTTTGATTGAATTGCAAAGTTGTGAGTTGGTTGTGATGAGTAACGTGTTAATTTGTGATGAGAATTGTGATGTGATGTGGTGATGTGTAATTGTGATTGTGAATGGAAAAGGATGACTCTTGGGGAATATGGTTTGTGTGTGATTGGGAAAGCTGAGCTGGGCGAATAGCTACCTGTATGTGTGAGATGGCGAGACTGAGCTGGGCGGATAGTCTCGTCGGTGGCCACCTAATTGTGAAATGATATGAGCAAATGAATGAAAATGTGAGGTTGAGTCATCCGACTTTGATTTGATGAGATTGATGTGAATTGCAATTGCTTGGTTGATTTGAGATATCGTGTTGGATGATTGTTACCTTGGTTGAATGGTTGAATGTGATTGATTGTTAGATTTGATTTTGTTTGTATAGTTGTTGTATGGAAAATGTGTTTGGTAATTTCAATTTAGTGTATTCAAGGGTGATTTGATTAAATGCTTATTGAGTTGCCAGCTCACCCCCTTGGCGTTGTTTTTCAGGTTGTTGATAGCTTGTAAAGTGTAAAGCTCACGTGCATTTGCAATAGAGAATCAGGTTGGCTAGAGGACCATGAGCATGAGCATATTTTGAGCATTTAGGGTTGTATGTTTACTTTATATCTAAATGGTTTGGGATTAATTATGACAAGTATGTTTTGAGTCTTAAAGTTGTGTTTAAAGGGTTGTATATGAGTTAATATCATTAATACAATGTAATGCAAGTCTTTTATGATTGGTTTATAGTTTTCTGATGGTTTTTGGTCAAGTTTTAGTCTAAAAATTCGTATTCTTTGTGTTCCCTCAGTCACGCACACGATGGGGCCATCACTGATAATCGATTTTTTACTATCTAAATCAATTGATTTTTTTTTGTCTAATTCTCCACTATTTTGAGTTTAGTTAGCACTTATTTGTTATATTATTGTAGTTTGCAGTTTTACGGTCGAATAGGATCAAACCAGAGTGAATTCAGAGTCCAGAAGAGGGAGAAATCGTGTTTTGAAGTTTTGGCCGGACCTATGGCCAGACCGCAGCCAGCTCCAGCCAGATGGGCAGAATACACCTGAACCAGCTGGACCTCTGGCCAGAGCTCCGGCTGGAGCTGCCAGGTCCGGCTGGGCGTCTTTCAAGCGTGCCCTTGGGCGCTTCTGGGTCAATTTTGGGTCGAACCGGACGGTTTTTGGGTGATCTTTGAGTGGTTTAGTCTGAGTTTAATTGGTTTTAAGGTATTTTTAGGTCTAGTTAGTTGTTATACTATATATACTAGTTGCTTTTAATATTTTCCTTGCGGTGTTACACTTTTTAAGTGCAATTGTATTATAAAGTTAAAATTTATCAATTACAGTATAATTTGTTTTATTAATAGTAGATTAATTTAAAATGTGATAGATAATTATTAATATATTTTGAAAGTTAAATTTTCAAAAGTTGTAAGTTTTTTTTTATAGGTATTGCTTACAGTAGTATTCCAAGCCCTTTAGACTAATCCACTGTGAGAGAGCCGGCGCCCAGCTATAAATGGCCCATTTGAGCCCATTGTCCTCTCCCAATGAAGGTGAGGTTCGAACTCGAGACATCTCCTTGAAACCAAAAGTACTTTGCCAACTGTACCAACCTTTACTGGTCAAAATTCGTAAGTTTCAAAGATAAAATGTACAAATACAATATACAAAACCCAGCTTGCCATCAACCTATTACATTTCTGGACATTAAGAATACAATTATTTTTTAGAAACAACAAATCAAGTTTTATTCATAAATAACCATACGATATCTATAAAATAAAACAACAATATAATATAATACATCAATGGAAGATAAATCACATATACTATTAATAATACTTCGGCTCGGCTCCAAGAACATGATTGTAAACCTGTCATGTAAAATCTTCGACAACATAATATCTTTCCAATAATGGAAATCCATATCTTGTTGTATAGTTTAATTAGGGGTGTGTATACGGTCAAAACCAAACTGAACTGAACCGAACTGAATTTTTTTGATTTTTCAAAGCTGAACTGAATCGAAATGTGTAGGAGGTAAAACCAAACTAGATCGGTTCAATTTGGTTTGATCGGTTTTATGGTTCAGTTCGATTTTTTAACCTATATTTCAGTTGGTTTTCGGTTCGGTTCAATTTTTTGATAAAAAATCTAAAACCAAACCAAAATTTAAAAAAATTTGAAAAATGAAAACTGAATTGAATAGAAATTGACCGGTGCGGTTGGGTTTTTCAGCCCTGTTCGGTTTTTGCACAGCCCAAAGTATAATAATGAAAATCTTCAATCGAAAAATTAGATCGAACTCCCACAAAAAGAAGAGAATAAAAACTCCCACACAGGAGGAGAAAAACAAAACTCTCATAAAGAGAGAACAAACAACATATACTAATATTGGATGAAAACATCCAACTTATTGTGATAAAGTAAAGAAAATAAATCTAGAAGGGGCTTATCGTTGGTGAAAAGATCGACGACAGCCCAAAAAAAATAATAACGAAGAAGAGTTTTTTGAAAGGGGGATGGCTGAGTTTTGTGGCTTATTCTTAATGTTTAAAAATGTAATAGATTAAATATTTAAAGTTTTTGATTGCAATAATATATTGGACTAAAAAAATCCAACTTGAATAATCTCCATGCAAATTTCAAAATATTTGAGAATATTATGTTTCAAACTTATCTGCTCATTTTATCTATAACATATATAAAAGTCAAACATTAGGGAGGGGGGGGGGGGGATAAGGTAAGGTAAGTTAGAATCAAATTCTAAACCGGCGTGGGAGTCAGAACATTCAATCAGGGCCAGCTGGCATAAAGAGAAAGAGACAAAACCCTCACTCTGGAAACCCTTTTCCCAGCATAGACAGAGGGATGAAGTGACTCGACCAGAGGGAGAATAGCTGAGTGTACAAGCTATGGTACGGGTCGAAGAGCGAGCTTTAAGGGCAGAGAGAGGAGCAGCTTGACCGGACGAGGCAAGCTATCGAGTTCTAGCTCAATGTGAAGAACGGTAAGGAAGCCGACAGGATGATTGACCTAATAAGGGCGCTTAGGCTTAGCTCATTAAACAAGTGCGTAAAAAGTGGGAGTGGGAGGTGGTCTCGTATTATCTTATATTATAATAGTGGCATGCCTGCTTTTAGCTCGTAGTTTCACTCTTACTTTTACCTTACCTTCTATTATATTAGTAAAAGTAAAGGGCTTGCTCTGATCTAAGAGAAAAGGTAGGTAGCCTAAAGGGACACTCTTTCTCTTAGATGAGAGTCTTAAGCTTCAAAAAGGGAGGAGGGAACAGGCATATTGACCCCCTTACCCTTTTCTAATTAGCTTATTGAAAGGTTTTAATGAAGGTCTAAATGGTAATTTAATAATTATTTTATTTAATTAATAGCAAATATGGAATTTGTTAATCAATTAGAATTAGAAGATATATTGATTAATTAAAACTAAAATCTTATGACGATCCACAAGTGTATAGATTATCGTAGTAGTAATACTTGGAATACGAGGTCGATCTTCAGGGACAAACGCTTAAATCAATTTTTCGATTATAGGCAACAATTGCATAAAAATAAAAGGAATACCCTTGATTGATTGTTTGAATTCTTAAAACCAAATTTGCATACCTGTAAATTAAATTAAAAACTAGAAGTAAATTATATGAAAGTCAAATTAAATTTGTGGTAAAAAGCAAATTAAACTAGAAATTAACTTAACAAGTAACTCAATGAAATCAAATACTAGAGTTCAAGATATAATCTAGAGGGGTAATCCAATTTCATGGTTTAGGTTCATTCAAGCAAAACTTTTCTGAATTGTTTTAATCCTTCGTCAAAACGTGTTTAATTAAACCGAAAATGCAATCTCTCGATGCAATCCGATTAAATAATCAAACCCATTAAGCAAAGTTTCTAATTCAAGTCTAGGTTAATTGCCATTTCTGTATTATATATAGACAAGCTTAATTCCCAAATCCGGATTAACAACAATCTTTCAATCAATTATCAATCCTAACACGCGAAATTCGTGGTGATCAAGCAAGAATCATGCACTTTAAGCACTTGGAAATCAAATTGAACGAAACCCAATAAACAACTATATAAAATAGTCAATCAAACCATAGAAAAACAAGATTACCCCAACTAGATTACATCAATCCCTCTAGTTGGGGTTTTGGTTCCAATACATAATGAACTTTATCCAAACAAACATAAAAACTAAAAACGAACTATTTTAAGGTAAATTAAGAAGACGAGAAAAGTAGAACTTAGCCTTAGAGATGATTGCCAAGCTTCTCAATCCCCAAAACCTTCAAAGTCTTCTTGAATAAATCTAAAAACCAAAAAAAAAGAAAAGAAGAGAAGAGAGTTTTGTGTTTTCTAATGTGTGTTTTTTTTTTTATGTTTTTCTCCTCCCCACAATTGTTCATAAGCTTTTTATATTTTTTTTTTTACTCATTGGGTCCCAACAATACCCCAAAAAAACCTTTGGAAAACCATCCAAATTCCAAGGGGACTAGATTTGGACCGAATCCGGTACATGGTCCGGACCATAGTCCAGTCCTATTCTACTTCTTTGGTGATTCTGGCTGTAATTGGACCGAATTTGGTTCACGGTCCGGACCCGGGTCTGGTTCGATTCTGCCTCCTTTCATGAAAAATCAGCTTTTGCCCTAAAACTTGTACGGAGCATATCTTGATTATCCGAACTCCAAATTGAGAAATTATTGAGCCTAAAATGAATTTCCAGATGTCTGCTTTAATTTCTACGTTTCAAGATTTTTCTGATTCCATCTTTTTCTTGCCCAAAATACCTTTGCCAGTTTATTGCTACAATCAAAACCGCTTTCGGAGCACTTCCCGGAGTTTAACTTGCATCTCCTTCGTTCTAGCACCAATTAAGCTGATTCTTTTTGCAAATGAAAGTTAACTCAACATTCTTATGATCTGGGTATTTTCAAATCGAAACTCTTTTCACACCAAACGCTACGAACTCCCAAATTCGCCCTGGTTCGAGCCTATATGCACCTAATACTACAAAATACAAAAATATAACAAACTAAGTGCTAAATTGACTTAAATGGGAAAGAAATTGAATACAATCCTAATGATTTATATAGAATAAAACCCTTTTATCAATCTTATTGTTAGAATCGTTTTACTTATTATTAAATACCTACAAGTGGTATCAAAGCCACTTCTTATTAAATCATTAGGAATCATATATTTATATGTTTCAGAATCGTTTAGGTTTGATTTTAATTTTGATAAAACTAAGACTTTATATTATTAATATACGGTGGCTGATTGATTTCAATATGAAGTATTAAAACTGTATTGTTATGATCGCGGTCTATATTTTGTCTATTGTGTTTCAACATAAAGATCAAAGATACGTATGGTTTTGATATGTTGTTCACAGTTTGATTTGTTATTCTAGCTCACCGATTAACATTCATGTCTTGGATTTGATTTTGATATGATGCCCAACCGATTATCATTGTCAAAAGGTTTATTGTGTTGGTATTGGGTTTCTATTTATTTTGGTTATATATTTTCTGTCACTATATTCTTCATGTTATGGCCATAGATATGTGGTACAGTTCATTAAACTTCAAAAATTTATAATCATATTGTTAACAACCTTGTTGTTTGCTTCGGTACACTTACACTTGCAGTATGATTTCAACTTTTTTTTTTATTATTCTGCCTAAAAAGTTTCAAAAATAGGTAAAAATTATTTATATATCCTGAATTTTGATGAAAATCTCAAAAATATTCCGAATTTAAAATTGTCAAATTTAGACCCTAATTTTACAAGTTGTTCCAAATCTATCAATTCTTCAGATGTGTCAATCAATAAGATGTTGTTTTAAAATAAAACTAAGTATTTTTGAAGAAAAAACCATAATAAAACATTCTTATTTCAAATGTGGATAGATTTGGAACAACTTTGTAAAATTAGGGTCTAAATCCCAACAATTTTAAATTCAGGATATATTTGAAATTTTCATTAAAGTTCAAGATATATAAAAAGGTTTTACCTCAAAAATATACATTCATAATAATGACAATGTATAACTTTGGATAAATTGGCACATTAAATTTAGACATTTAAATTCAAAATTATCTTAGATTTCTAATATTTTGAATTAAATGATTGAAATAATACGTTGTCAAAGAAATCTCTTATGTAAGTCATTTATTTTAAAATTATTTAGATGATTGTGTATATATGAGTCATGTGGATATTATCCAGTCTAAAGGAATGTTAATATTTGATCGATTTACATATCTTGTGGTGATAAATGTGTAATAATTATTAAATTTTTTATGTGAATACTTAATCGGTCCAAAAAAGACTAATTATTTAACATATATAAAATATTGTATAGAGTTTTCTCTGAATATTATTAAAGAGTGAAGAAAAAAAATATTAGACCCTCGAGGACCTTAAGCTTATAGATGGACTAAAATCTTTTTAGTAGCATGCTTAATTGCTTTGTTTGTTGATCCACTATTCTTTAACTTGCCGACAGTTTCAAGAAATGCTTGTATAAATATCGCAATACACCAATGGCGTCTTAATCTAGCGGTAAAACCACATGTTAAGGAAAACCCTATTTAAGGGAAGTCTCGAGTTCGAACTTCATCCCGTTGGACGAGAGTTGGAGGTTCTCTCGACTGGAGATTAATCTGGACAACTATAAAACAGGATTCAGGATACTCTGATAGATGCGTGTGTACTCCACCTATAAACAAAAATATCGCAATACCCCTTGAAATTTTTCTTACAATTGTTGGATGAACAGCTGATACATTTTATATGATTTAGATTTTTATTCGTTTTCGAATTGCTTATGCGGCACCTTCTTCCCGTGTTTTTGGGAGAGGAGAGCTTGTTCTTGATTCTAAAAAGATTGCTGTAAATAGGGCTGTCCAAACGGGTTATTTGGTTTGGTTCGTTTAAGTTGGACCAAACCAATTAGTTTTTGGTGTCCAAACTTAGAATCAAACCGCACTAAACTAACCCCTAAATTAAACACCAAACAAACTAAATCGGTTCAGTTTAATTGATTTTTATTTTATTATTTTATTAAAAAAATTTAATAAATATTCACCATATTTTAATACACTAATTTAATAAATAAAATCATTAAATATATTTATAAAAATAAAAATGTATAAAAATATATGTAAAATATATAAAAATATATATATAACTAAAAAAATAAAATATTAAATTAAAAAATTTCGGTTATTCGGACGGTTCGGTTTTTTTAAACATAAAAACAAAACCAAAAATCGAAAACCAATTTTTTTAAAAATGAAAACTGAACCAAACTAATTAACCAAATAAACCGAACCAAATTTCATAATTTGGTTCGATCCGGTTCGATTTTTCAGTTCTGGTTCAATTTTGCACAGCCCTACTGTAAAGTATCTGAAAACAAACTTTTGGATTAATCTTATTGCTGCCTTGCCTCTTCCTCAGGTATGTGACTGAGTTTTGAACTTAACTGAAATGTTTGTGCTGTAAAAATGCTTTCATGGATTAAAATCGTGGCGATTTTTTTTTGCATTTTGTACATTTCAGGTGTTAATTTGGTTTGTTATCCCCAATCTTGGTGGTTCCACAATGACAAACACCAAAAATGTTCTACAGTTTATCATAATTTTTCAGTACATCCCTGGACTTTTTCTTATAATTTCTCTCCCATCATACATATTCATCTCCCTCCGTCTCAACATATAATAGGCATTTTCTCTATTCTTAATATCAAAAAATAATAAGTAATTTTTAAAATATAACTATATAAAATTTAAAATACCCTTATTTGCTGCATTAAAAGTCATTTTAGAAAAAAAATTTATATTAAATTGTGTTTGTCCTAAAACATTTACTATTTTAGAATGGATAGAGTTGTTGGAATATGTAATCCCACATCGGAAGTATAATAAGAGTTGGTGTGGTATATAAATGGAGTAGATTGGATCCTAGAATAAGCTAATTCGTTTTGTGCAAGATGTGTTCCAACCCTAGAAATCCATGTAGAAATCCACGGGCTTGGAGAGTGTTGGGCCACACACACACACATGTGAATATATAAATGGGGTTGGAGCCCATCTTGTACAAAACTAATTGGCTTATGCTAGTATCCAATCTACTCCACTTATATACCATACTAACTCTTATTATATTTCTGATGTGGGATTACATATTCCAACACTCCTCCACAAGTGTAACTGATAATAAGTTCGTACAAACATGTCTAAGCCTACTCTTAGAGGCTCTAGGTCCACAAATGGGTCTAGACTCCATTGCTAGCCCAACCACCGATACAGGCCCATGATTAGAGTGGCTGCTAGGCACTTGACTTTGATACCATGTAGAAATCCATTGGGCCTGGAGAGTGTTGGGCCACACACTCACACATGCGGGTATATAAATGGGGTTAGAATCAATATAGTACAAAACCAATTGGCTTATGCTAGAATCCAATGTACTCCACTTATATACCACACCAACTTTTATTATATTTCCGATGTGCGATTACATATTCCAACAAGAGTATTATTATGTATATTTAATACATTTAATTTACTTTTAGATTCCGTTGTTTCTATCGTTTTCTTTAGAATGCTTTATTGTTGATAAATATATAACTTAATTGCAGGAAAATTTGAAGCCTCATTAATTTTGAAAATGAATAGAAGCTTAATGGCTAACAAATAGAATTTTGTCGATGATAAGGATGAATTATATACTCAAATGACCAATTTTCTTGCCTACTCTGGATATATTACACCTAATGGTTGGATAGGCAGTAATTTTCAATTTTTCAATCACAAAGTTAAAGAACTAAAAATATTACTCTGGGTGTAGGGAAGTATTATACTCTCAAATGAATTACATATAGCATAGACATTTACAAAATAATTACAGAAAATAATAATTTTTGTGATGTAGTATTTTTTTTTTTTTTTGTAAAACTGAATAATTCTACTGATAACTGGGTTTTATTCTATATATTTTATTTTAATTCCATTCCATATACATTTGAGTGGTTTTAGCATCTAAATTTGTTATTTATTGTTAACTTACAAGGTTAGGGGAATTTGAGTTCATTTAGAATATAAATTGTGTAATTCTCTTGTATTTGCATCATACAAGTGTCAATCTAATTTCTTCAAGATTCTTATGTTTTCAAAGGTGATTTATATTTGTTTTGGTGTGAAATCATTGTAGGTATGGTGCTTTGAAGGTTTATAAGCTAAAGGCAACACTTGAGGTTTAGAGCTTAAAGGAGCTAGTTTGCGGTTTTGCAAATCGGCCAAATTTGGGAGCTCGTAGCATTAAATGTGGAAAGAGTTTTGGTTTGAGAGTCTCCAGATCATAATTGGATTGAATTTACTTTCATTTACATAAAGAATCAGCTCAATTGGTGCTAGAACGAAGGAGATGCAATCTAAACTCCGGGAAGTACTCCAAAAGCTGTCTCAGATGTAGCACTGAAATGTCAAGGGAATTTTTGGTATGAAAAAGATGGAATTAGAAAAATGTTAAAACATAGAAATTAAATTAGACTTCCTGAAATTGAGTTTAGGCTCAAGAATTTGTCAATTTGGAGTTCGGACGACCAAGATAT
>CANYLF010102106.1:0-11304 GCA_948193215.1 Bocquillonia castaneifolia
TATGTGTATTGAGTGGTTTTGGCTTAATATATGCTAGATTAGTTGATTAAATGCTTATTGAGTTGCCAGCTCACCCCTTGGCATATTTTTCAGGTTCGAGTTAGAAGTTACGTGCATTTCAATAGAAGTTCAGGTGGGCCAGTGGATAAAGATCATTTGATGCATTTGGTTATGCATTTATATATGTATGCATTTGGATTTTAAGTTGTTAATGGATATATAATTGTAAAAGATTTGAGTTAATTGTAAAAGATTTGAATAAATGTTTGAATAAAGTGCATTTGATTTATTATATGTTGATGAAGTTTTCAATGTTCTTTGTTTATAAACTTTATTGTATTTTTAAGATTGAGAACTTTGGCATATACTCTAAAAGATTTTGAGCTGGTTTAAATACGGTTTTACCGAGGAAATGCAGAAATACTGTTTTAAAACTGTGTTTTCTGTTTAAAAATTTCGGATTGGTGATTTTTGGCTTACAACGATCGTTGCACTATTCACAACGATCGTTACTAATTTTGCAACAAGCTCGTTGCTAGTTTTCCACGAGCTCGTGTACCTTACTGGATTTTTGGACGATTTTCGTGTATTTTACAACGATCACTGTTCATTCACAACGATCGTTGCACTATTCACAACGATCGTTGCAACCCTATTTTCAAAGAAAAATTTATTTTTGAAAGGAATTTTTAATTGGATTTTAATTTATGATTAATTACTATCATTATACATAATAATGTGTATTTTATGGTGTTAGATTCGGGTCGTCACATTGTGTGTTGTCTGGAGTTTTTCATCATGTTTTTTCAAAAAAGACTAGTGTTATCACAAACACATTTCTCTAGCAAGATTGCTCTTATTCCTTTGAATTGAATCTTCGTGAGTTTCCTAAATGCTTGTACAATGTATCTATGTTGTGGACGTATGCATGATTTATGCAATGTGTCTTTATAGGACGTGTAATGTTAGTCATCTCTCCTATTTGTGTATGTATGAATGGGGTATTCTTCCTTGTAACTGCATATGCCATGCTGGATGCCAATTATATTTACAAATGTATGAATGGATGCCTACATGATTGAAAAGAATTCAATATACTATGCCAAATGTTTGTATTTTTCGTGTTTAATGATATGCATTGTTAGGTGTCTTCATCAACATGTTCTGAAGCTGTAATAAACTGCATTCCGTTGTTGCCACTTCAAGATGTTTTCATAATAGGTTGTCCCATCATTTTAGTGATAGAGAAGGTATGGATTAATGACTGTTCCATGAGTTCCTTGGTAGCATTATCTATCTTCGTCGGGGTTAAAAGGTCGTGACCTAAATTCTTGCTCTTATAAAGGAAGTGAGGATTTTGTCTGTGCTTTATCGGGTTACCTCTCATGCTTCTATAAATTTGGAAATGGCTTTTCACATGTAAGATGGTGAGTCCTATTGACTATCTGAAGAACATGCGTCGGTGTAGCTCTGTCCCATCTTTGAGGTAATCAACGTCGTGAACCAAGGAAGGTGGAATAGGTGACTTGCTAGCATCATTATAAAGTATTGTAGCTCCTGATCCTGTCTTAACTTGTGGTTTTCTTCTTTATAGTAAGCTAATTATGTTTCCTTGGTGAACTTCCACCAGCTCATGTTCCTACGTTAGGTTATCCTGAATGATTAGTGTAATGATGTTCAAGCTGTTTGTGTTCTGAAGCATGTTGAAAGGAGGTGTGGATCAAACTATTGTTGTTGAAGCTTTGATTGGTTAAATTCTCTGTGGTGTATACTTTTAAGGGAGTCTCTTGGTTTTTCCGGTAACCATATTTCATTTTATTTTGTTCATGCCTTAACTTTTGCCTAGAGCGCCTCTTTGTGAGCTTTTCACCTTAGCATGCTGCCTTAATTTTTGCATAAGCCGCCCACGAATGGGTTTTCAACTTATCGAGCTTTTTTCTTTTTTATCAATGCCTTAACTTTTGCATGAATTGCCCTCGAGTGGATTTTACAGCTCATCAGGGTTTTTCATTTTTTTTCTTTTCTCTTTTTGCAAATATTATTATCCGGAAAAGCTATCCTTGATCATGCCCCCAGCTAACTTTGGTGAGGAACAGGGAATGTCGGTTGGAGGCTTATGACATTACATTGTGGGGCATTGTCAAAATTTAGTTCAACTGGTTCCAAGGTCCAGTGTCTAGGGAGCACTGAGCAAAACGAATCCAGTTGACATATCGAGTGGAACCTGCAATGAGGCTGTGAAGAGGAACATCATCTTCATTATGTAATGAATTGTTGTTGAAGATGACGATTGTGTCTAATGTGGAAACATAGTATTCCTTAGCTGCTTGTCAACTATGAATTTAACCAACAACTGTTTTTGCTCCCTGTGTCGGCTAAGAACTAGTCAATATAGCAAGTGCATCTTTGAAGATTGTTTGACTGACACAGCATTTTGAACAATGAGTTGTTGCTATTCTTATATCTATTTCGTCTTGTTCGCTTAGCATTTCCTTTTCTGGTTTGAATCCAATGACATTAATGATGTAATGAGAAATTCAGAATCAATTCCAATTCATTTAACAATGCCGCAGAAGTGTACTTTACATGCTGGACCTGATGTCGTTGTCATCATAAATCATGTCATCAACAAAATACTTCATATTTGAATTCAATCTTCATGAATTCGAATTGCAAGACTCCATATATGAATTCAAAACTTGCCATCTTGGATCACATCAGATAACCTTTGTGTTTTTGAGTTGACAAAGGGGGAGAAATCTCTAGTTCCTGGTTTTATCCTTGGTTCAAGGACCGATTGGATTGAGATACACCTTTTCTAACTCATTTTGGACTTAAAATGAATTTAATGCATATTTGGCAAAATATCTTAAACTTGTGTAAAACTTTACCTTTTAGCTCTGATACATATCTTTTGCTCTAGTATTGTTTTTAATGATGCACAAGTTGAGGGGGAACAATTTCACTCAATTCACATACTCTCAAACACTCTTAGGGCTTAAATTGCTTTTAGGTTGTCAAACTCAAAAAAAGGGGAGATTGTTTGCCTTGGTGATCTCAATCTAACTTATTTTGAGCTTAACAACCTTTCCTAAGTGTTTAACATAATTTCCAAATGTGTAGGATGAGTTTCATAAAGTAATTTCAAGGACTGAAAAAGTGACCTATAAATCCTGCCTGTGATTCGTTTCATCGCACCCGTAATGAACATCGCGACCACGGTACAAAGGATCGCGTTTAGGACTCAAAAGGCCAAATCTTCATAAAGCTTCTGTAACTTTAGTCGCCCCAGTGATCAGCCTGTCACCCCCGCGATCCAAGTTTATAAAGATTAAAGCATATTTTGATCGCCCTCTCGACATGAAAATCACCCCCGGGACAAAGGAAGCAGAAGGTTCACTTACAAGGCCTCTCTTAAGCACGGTGATCGTGCCAGTGATTGAGGAGATCACCCCAGTGACCCTCATAAAGGAATTGGATTCAAGAGTGTGTCACACCCACAATCACTCTAATCACACCCTCGATCTAAGTGCCAGAAAGACTATGGTTGTTAAAATTGCGAGTTGACTCGCACGATTTTACGATTTTACAATTTTTTTCATTCTAAACTTGCTAACTCGTACTGAAAATCGAATCTTCATAAACTCGGAGTAAAATCATAAATCGTAGAATTGTATGTAAAATCATAAAATCAAAGGGAAAATCGTAAAATCATAGGTAAGATCATAAAATCACATATTTACCAAATTTCATAATTTTATTATTTACATTTTATTTAAAAGTATTATTTCATGTTCCACACAAATGAATAAATAAATAAATTTTTTAATTAAAAATTATAAACTTCAGTTTCACAAGTTATTGAACCAAAAGTAAATTTTGATTCATAACTTGGGTTCCAAAGCTCCAAACTTCAGTTTGTTTGTTCTAGCAGCATCTCCTCCTCACTAGGATGTCATAGGTATAAACAGAAAGTAAACTGGAGTTAGTAGAAAATCATCCAAATAGGGTATAGAAACTCAAAGTATATAGAAAATATGAAAAAACACAACCAATCTCTATAAAAGGATGCTTGAACGACTGTGGATGATTGTTTGCACTCAAATTATGAGTTTGTACCGCCGTTGATGATTTATTAGGATGACTTGAAGTGTGCAAAAACAAGAAACGAAGGAATGGTTCCTTCCTTCCTCCTTTGTGTTTTGGTGCTTGTTTATATGTGTGTTGTTTCTTAGCTTTGCACCCGACCCCCTTTATCCGTATTATAAGTCTGTATTTATAAGCTAAGTAACTAGGGTAAACGTCATTCTGAAATGAGTTGTTAAATCAACCGCTTTGCAGAGAATAACTATAATTACTCCCTACCAATAGCACAGGACCGATTGGTTCATTGCTAAAGAACCGATCGGCTCTTCGTCAATCAACCGACCGGTCATTCAATTGCTCCTTTAAAACTCATTTGAAATATGGGCCCATGATAAGCCAATCAGCCGATCGTTTCATTGTCAAAGAACCGATTGGGTGATTGAGAAGCCGTGGAAAACATTTGGAGTTATATCATCCCATATCATCAACAACGTGGTACAGAGAATGACTTTATGATAGGACGTATTCATTACTGGGCTCCCGGGCTGCTTCCACAAATCTGCAACAAAAAATCAGGTGTTTATAATATTCATATTAACAAAAGTAATATATATTTTTTATTTTATTGCATTAATTTTTAATAGTAAATTTATCGATATTGAAAAATCTAAAGGGGCATGAACTAATTTAAAAATAAAAAATCTACATATGACTTTTATATATGGAAAACCAATACTAATAAAGTCATTTCAAAAAAAATAAAATCAATTATATATGAAATATTTTCAAGACTAGAAAAATAATTAAATTTAAATTTAATATAATAGAATAGAATAAAAATTACATGTTAAATTGTTTTTTTAGTTATTTGGAAAAGAAAGATAAAATGTTTCAAATAATAGAATAAAAATATTCATATTTGTATTAACTCTTTAAAATATGCATAAATTATTTTATGTTATTTTTGTTGATAAAATATTTAAAAATTTTAAATTTTGATTTAATTTAACATATATTAAAATTTTAGGGACTAAAAAAAAAAACTTGAGACTAAAATTCAAGAAGAAGAGATAATGATCATGTATTCATATTTAAACCATAGTAAATATTAAAATCATATTTTAGTTAAAAAAAAAAAACTTCAAGAGCATATGTACTTTTTGGGATGTTTAAACATCAAGATTGTTTTTTTTAGCTTTTTTATGAAAAAAAAATAAAATTAAGACACCACATATGCATGCCGAGTGAATACCACCATTCACTTCCGATTATGAGCTGCTATGACCAAGTGCAACCATTACAGCAGTAAACTAAACTATTAAGACAAAACATCTTCTCTCTCTCCCCTCGTGGTCTATCCACAAAAAGAAAAAAGAATTAGTGTACCAACAAGGGAGTAGAGAATTCACAACCTTGTTTTCAAAGCATTTTCGTTCAGTCTATCCCCATTCAGCATAAATTTCATGAGGATAACAGCATTTATACATTGATCTTCTCAGGCAATTGTGTCCTCTCCCTCCTCAACGAAATTTAATTTCCTCCAGGAAATAGGAAACTCACAGTTTATGATATCATTTAGCTACATGGAAGAAAATTTAAGTGCCTGGGTAGCTATTAAGCAAGAAGGTTATAGCTTTGGACTTTAAATCAGCACTTGGGCTTAGTCCCTTGTGCAACTCCCATCACTACATTCTTTGATGAAATCCCCTACACATACTGTTGAGTAAACTATCTACACCCTACCACCAAACTTAAATCAGCATAAATTAAGTTTTGCTAATATGGACCGACTCAATTCAGCTAAAGCAATCATTGGTGCAATGATACAACAAAGCTTTACAAAAGGGATTTCACCCCATCTTCATCTGTTCCAACTGCTGAAAATGTCCTATCCTATCTTATTTTACAGACACTAGAGAGAGTTTTCTTATCTAATCCTGCCATCAACAATGTGTGAAACCTTTCGCTCTTTACAGAATTTCTAGCTTCATTAAACTCTTCTCTGGAACACAACAAAAATAAATGTCTTTTCTCACCTACAAAGAAAACACAACATTCTTATCAGGCGCTTTTATTTCTGATAATCGAGATGCAATTTTAAAATATGACGTACCTTCCTGTTGAGCAAAGTCTCTTCACGTGTGCCTGGATGCATTATCATGCAACTGTGGTGTTCTCACATTGGGGTCATCCTGCTGTAAAGAAGAAAATGCATCCATAAGAAGATTCTGCAACTAAAAGTTGGATATCTTTTTCCATGTATCAGAAAACCACATATAGCAAACTAACCCGAATGCCATAAGCATAACCACTTGGAGTGCGGAAGAAATCCATTTGACCCTATAAGCATAAAACATTATCATTTGAACCCTGCACTACCCAGAAACTTATAGAACTGCAAGCACAGATATAATACCAGTCCATGGATGCTTTGCTGAGGATTGTAATAATTATCATGGCTTGGTGCTATTGAGTTCAACTGTCCCTACATGTGTGAAACCCGATTTTCACAATTAGCAACCACACAACAACTCTCCACTAAATTAGCAAGAAAATCAAAATGTCATCTAATGCATGCCATACCAGCCCCTGAATGGTCTGTTGGCCCGCATAGTAATTATCTCGTGTTGGTGCCATTAAGTTGAGTTGCACCTGCAAAGACATAGAGCTCGAAATCAAAGGGTAACAAAATTCTGCATTTTCAATAGCCATATGAACTAAATTCACAAGGCATCATACCATCCCCGGTACACTTTGTTGTGCTCCATAATAGCTGTCTATGGTTACTGCTCTTGAGGTCAATTTATCCTAGAAAGTTGAATTCCAATCATAAAAAAACATCATTTAGTTAGAAAAAATGTATAATGAATTCCCTGCCTACCAAATAAGTGGATATTAAAAGCATTCTGCATCAGTATTACTCCTCAAAAGGTCAACGGCAACCACATATTAGAAGACATGTTTCAATAAAACAATACAATTATATATGCAGGAAATTAAATAAATTCCACTAACCATTTGTTGCAAGCCGTCCTCTGGCCCAACAGTTGCCTCTTGCTCAGTGTTTACCTGCAGATAAAGAAGCCCGTCATCAATAATAAATTACACATTGAATACACATAAGAATCAGAACAAGCTCGCAAAGTATTATGCATCCCTGACCTTTCTTTTTTTTGTTGGATTCTTTTTCTTATTTGTCTTGTTCATACTCCTCTGGTTATCTTCTTCAATGCAGAGCAAACCATGAGCAACTGATGTACCCGCTTCTGCAAGAGTCCTGCTTGAATTATTTGCACTGATGCAATTTCCATAAGCCTCCTCAAGAGCACGGAATGCAATATTGTAACTCTCTTGAGACAGTGATCCCTCTTCACTCAATTTCAGTGCTCGTTGACACAAGTCATTATATCTTTGCACCCTAGATTGCACCTGTTCGGATTCTTCTGCCAAAAAATGTCTACTCTTCACATCTCTTGTCCACCGTTTCAAAACATATGGGGATGGAATAGCAGACTGTTGACACATCTGAAGAACAACCAGAGCATGTCTGCACAGGTAACCCTTGTACTCATATAGTCGACATATGCAACTAACTTCTGACCTCATTTGGTTCCACACAACAGTAAAATCCTGCCGCTTTTCCAAGTCTTGAACTCTAAAACTAACACTTGTCTCATCTTGGCTTTCCATTCTAGGGTGGCAAGCAACTACACCTAAGACCTCAACTTGAAATTTCTTGAATACCGCATGTGTGTACACCCCTGAAACACTCTTTTCCAAAGGTGATGGAGATTTTAATGTCGGTTGTTTGTTCCAGGTGTCAGAATCTGCTTTTGCTTCTTCTTCATACCTGTCTTGTAGAATTACTTCATACTGTTTCAGAAACTCTTGCACAGTTGTCTTCTTATGAACATACTTGTCAAAATAGGAGTTCAGACTCTCAGATCGCTGATTAGTTGACATCCCAGCCAAAATAGAGTCCCTCATGTAGATTGGTACCCACAGCTCACGGTCTTCATACAATGATTGCATCAAATCATTCTCTCTCAGTTCAAATCTATCAAGAATTTTTAGCCATCTTTTCATAAACTCATCTTCTGTACATGATCTAAATATGCATTTTTCCAATTTTGCCATAAAATTTTCATGCTGTTTAATTACTTGACTCAAATTTTCAGATACCTTCCCCAGGATGCTCCACAAAAAGAAATGATGATGAGAATTAGGAAAGACATCAGAAATAACAGATTTTAAGGCTTTATCTTGGTCAGTGATTATAACTTTGGGGCCTTGCCCACCCATTGCCCTCAGCCAAGTCTGCATTAGCCAAGAATAAGTTGATGCACTTTCATCTGATAGCAGAGCACATCCAAGTAACATGAATTGATAGTGTTGGTTAACTCCAACAAAAAGAGCAAGAGGCATCTTATACTTGTTCCTGACATAGGTAGCATCAAAAGAGACAACGTCACAAAAATTAGCATAATCATGCCTACTTTTTGAATCAACCCAAAACAAATTCTTCAAGCGTTGATCCTCCCCCAGTTCTATGGCATAAAAGAAGTTCGAATTCAAATTCTGCATCTGTGTGAAAAAATCAATTAAAATCTTGGCATCTGCAGCTTCTAGTGCCAAATTCCGACCTTTATCAAATGGATTTTTTGGGTCATTCTTGAGGCCAACAACATTTTTATATTCAGCAAATTGCCTGGCCATTGCAGCATACATCTTTCTTGTTTGTTCACTCACAGCTTGGGCAGGTAAAAGCTCATGGTTGTGCTCTTTCACAAAACTATGAATAACCCACTTTCCGTCCTGCCTTCTCTTAACATGCATGCTTGCTTTGCAGTCTGTCTTTGAACATGACCGCCGACCAGTTCCATTTTCAGGGTCTTGCTTGTTTTGCCTGGAACGTGGTCGGGTAAAGGACTTGTCATACTCTCGCTTCGTTCCATACCTAGAACAAGCAAACTTCGCGTCAATGAATTCTCTTGATGTTTTTGAACGGCGGCTGTTTTGTATTGCTGTGTTGAATCCCATAGACCGAGCATATTCTTGATAAAATGAATATGCTGCCCCATGTGATTCAAATTCCATACCAGAAAGTGGCTCGAGATTTGTTTCTTCTTTATATTGGGCCATTGGTGAACTCATGCTCCCACCTTCCATGGTGTGAACATCTTCTGCAATATCACCAATACTTCCACTCACTACATCTCCATTATGGAGCTTGTCTTCACTCAACATGTTGTCAATTCCATTTGGTTCTTCATTATCTTTGTCATGTTCACCAGAAGGCAGCCTAAGATCAATGTCCATTGTGATTATCTTTACCTTTTATTCAATGCCACAATCAGGACACCTGAAAAGTTGGAAAGGAAAAGCTTCATTTTAGATATAATTCTGGAACAACCTAGTGTTAGATAGACAAATGGTGATGTTAATAAAAGCCGCTGAGAGAATTCTTGCACTTCAGACATGTAAAAGAGAATGTGAAAAATTTCAGATACATTCCTCCAACAGCATGCATGGACTGGCCAACCATTTTGATTGGTAGCCTATTTCTCTCTTTATCCTTGAACTTTTCAACACTGTCTCCACTTGTTATTTTGTTTGTATATCCTTGTTTAACAGTAATAGAGCAGACAGCGACCAAGGTTCATTCTCTAATTTTGCAATTAAGAAGCATCATAATTACAGAAAAACTCACAACTTTGCATGTTTGCATAGGCATACATTGCAAACAATTTCATGTAAACACACACATATGCACATATATCAAAGAGAACATTCAACATTAAAAGTGACAAAAGATTACCACTATTACTAGAACCAGAAACAAGATGGACTTAAATTATAGGAATCAACAAAATAATGCAGAGCATGGCAAAGTATGTGCTCAAAACCTATTAACTTCACCATATGCAGCCATTAGCAGTGGCCAAATAGCTAGCACCTAAACATGATAATAAATGCATCACTATGTACCAATCCACTTTGTACTACCCATGTGATAGGGGGTGAAAGGTCTCGAGTTCAAGACCAACCCTTGCCAAATTATAAAAAAAAAAAAAAAAATGCATCACTACGTTGGGATCACCACCCTAATAGGTTAAAATTCCTATTCTTTTGCCTCCCCTTCCAATCCCCTTCAAAGGAAGGCAGGAAGATGCTGCAAGAGACACTTATAATAACCAAGTCAATCTGAAATTCACATAATGGTGTGATGGATTCGACGAAGACTTGTAAATTCACATAATGGTGTGATGGATTCGATGAAGACTTGTAGACCTAACATACCATACGAAGTAAAACCACACAACTAACAAAGAAAATATCCTTTTGCAATCTAAAAGGAATAAAATGCATTCATCCATCGTAAAACCAAGACTTATGAACTTGTCAGAACTCAGCTGAGCTACTAATGCACTAACAGCTAGTGCCATTAACAACAAAAGAAAAAAATATTTTTAGCTTTGAACAAATTAATTTAGACCCACATCAACATGTAGTAAACACAACTTTTCACCATATTCACAGCAAGTGTCCTATAAACGCTACAATTACCAACAAACACTTACTATCTCTCAGCTAAAAAAGAACACAAAGCAATACTGAAACAATTAATACCCTAAATTAACTTAACGCAATTGACTTGAACCCATCAAACTCCCAGCAAAAAATACAAGTCAAAGTAAATAATAATTAAGGCAACTAAACAGAAAAAAGCGAATTAAAAAAATAAAAGAAACCCACAAAACGGCTGAAGAAACAAAGAGATTTATAGGGCTAAAAATACTGTTCCTCTTTAGATTGAAATTGCATACTTACGGAATCAAGCTGAATTGTGGGAAAAGAAGCCCTAAGATTTAATTAGGTCTGCAATCTGGTTGAGTAAGAAGAGAAAGGCAACGTCATTGCTTGTAAAAGGCCATATGGAGCCCTCACTGAAGAGATGATGGTCTTCAAAATTTAGAGAAGTGAACACAAGATTGCAAGGTACATCAAATTAACAAAACAGAAATGTGTGAATTTTTTTTTTTTTTACGATAATAATATTAAAATAAAAAAAGTAAGGCTTTGTTTGGGAGATGGTGTAAATTTTGGAGGAAGAGACAAAATGGGGAGTTGGCAAATTTGTTTAAATGGGCTGACTTTAATTAACTCAAGATTTTATTCAAATCAAGCGCAACCGTTTCCAATCTCAACATAAACAAT
>CANYLF010102180.1:0-10425 GCA_948193215.1 Bocquillonia castaneifolia
TCAATTGAATGAGTTCTTGATCATAAAATTGCTATAGATTGTGTTTTAGGTTGTTAATATGAGATTCTAACATGATTTTGCATGATTTATGAGCATTGTAATTGATTTCTATTTATTTTATGAATAGACAGTGCATTGTACGTTCACTGTACCTTTACTGAATGTTTATTTAAAGTTGTCAGCATGATGTAAATGATTGATGTGCTACTATAACACATGTTTTATCGATTAGAAATAATTTCCTAGGTTGTTTTGAATTGTTGTAACATGTTTTGAGTGATTTGGGAATGCTGAAAGTTGTTTTATGAAGATATGTGAAAGTTATACATTTTGTGTTTACTGTATGTTTTGTTTACATGTTATATGAATGTTTAATTAGTTGCAAGGTTGTGTTTTGTCATTTGGATATTGATTTTAGGTTGTTTGCACCATTGGTTTGCATTTTGGTTGAGGTTTCTACTAATTCTCCAACGCCACTCCCATAGTGGCGTTGAGCTTCAACACCACTCCTCAGAGTGGCGTTGCCAGCTCTAGGCCTCAGAAGAGTGGCATTGGGCCATAGATGGCTTTCCCCAGCATTTTTAAGCTTCTATATGTAAAAATATCATGTGGAATGTAGCGATCAAGTAAGTTTTCTAACCCTCTTTAGTAAAGCATAGATGAAAAATGCATGAAATAAACCTAATAATGCTATTTGGTAGTTCTTTAGGTTTAAATGGTAGAAACCATAAGGTGTGTTGTTGTGTTGATTGTATTTGCTATCAGTTTTGCATGTAATTTTTATTAATAGTGGTTTAATAATATAAAATCATTCCTTATTTGTACAGGAGCTCACTTTTTTGCATGCTAATATGTAAGTGATATTTGTATGCTTTATTTGCTTTCGTTAGTGGAAATGAAGGTAGATATAATCCTATGAGTTGTTTGTAAATAATCACGCCTTAAAAAAGAATGCATAAGTTCGATCTTGGAATCTCTGATTTTTAAGCATCTTATGCATTCTTAAATGAATCAAGACGCACACTAGTGGATGCCGGTTCAGGTAGCAACTCACACTATTAGCTCCCTATAATAAACACACAGTGCCATAATCATCACAATGACGTGGATTACTGAGGTAACCCCTCCTTGTCCACAGTATCCTTGCAATCTAATAGGTGATCTATAAGAATTAAGTTAAAGATATAGGTCGGACATGGAGTCTTTGATTCCACTCTAATGCCTAAGTAATATGGTGCTTTTAGAGAATTCATTGAATGAATAAAATCAAGCATTACGTACCTATTTATAGAGATAGTTGGGGTAGAAAACCTAGTCTTTCAGAGAACTCATACATTGCTAGATATGGGTTGTGCATTACTAATGAAGTGGTTTTAGGACTCTACACTATGTGAGATTGAGTATTTTATTAGGATTATCCTACTTGAGCCAGAAGTTATACCTTAATTAGATAATTACTCAAATAATTATTTGCATGAACCTTCTAGAATGTAGGCCCTTAGGGTCTAATCTGATGATAAATGGGCCTTTGGTTCGGATCCATATATGTTAACATGCTTATGGTAAGGCTATTAGCCTTTAGGCCTTAAACCAAGGCTTTTAAGAACTATAGCTTTGACTATGGGACCTAAGCTAAGATTTGTAATCGTTTAGGGCTAACACATATAATGTCTTAGATAAATTCTCATTATTAATTTCATGTTTTTGAAAGTTAATTATCATAAAATGCATTAGAGTTTCTTATTTAAATGGAAGTTTGATCTTTTATTTTTGAAGATTTTAGGTTTGCAACAAATGTAGAAAAACCCAACGATCATTGCGTAATTAAATTTCAAATTTTCATAAGTTCTTTACAAAGAGTTACATGATCGTGCAACGAGCCAACCAACGATCGTTGCATGTCACAATGATTGTGTGTTGCTCTCAATAATCATTTCACCTAGAAAATACATGGAAATCTTTTTCTTTTTTTTTGAGATTTACAAAAAATTGAGTTTTGAACACCCATGAACCCTAACCACTCGTGGATTATGGATCAAATTTGGACTAATTTTCACCAAATTAAACACCAAATTGATCAATTAAACATCATTCAATGCATTTTAATTAGGGATAATAGTCTTATATACCCTCACCTTTTCACCATATTTCAATTATATCCTAACCTTTAAATCTTTTAAGTTTGCTCCGCCATATTTGCAATCTGTTTCAAATCTATCCTATCATCTATTTTCTATTTCAAATCTATCCAAACACGTACTTTTTACTGACATGTCAAGCATTCAATGGTGCCACTTGGCAAAATATTGAACATGTGGCACCATTGAGAGCATGACATGTCAGCTTATACACATATTGGATAGATTTGAAACAAATTGAAAACATGGCGGAGCAAACTGAAACGATTTAAAGGTTAGAATAGAATTGAAATTTGGTGAAAACGTGAGGATATATAAGACTATTATCCTTTTTAATTATCAATTGCACCATTTAAATACATTATTTGCTGCAATTATTGGGAATCCAAAAGCTAGGGTTCAAATCTCTCTCCTCCAAAATTGAGTGTCAAACGAAAGCAAACCATTCAAAGGCTTTTAACAACATCCATGGCAAAAGTTACCTCAGTTTAGACCAGTGGTGGAGAAAAAGGCGTGGCAGGGGGACGGTCACTACCCCCGGCCCCTATGAATCCCGTGTACCCCTACGATGAATTCCATGTACCCCCTCCAATTTTATGGGATCTACTCCCCTTCTCGTGAAAGCCGCCTCCCATAAATTCAGGACTCAAAATTTATCCCCATTAGTCTCTAAACGAAAATTAAATTACTATAACCATCGGTTTATTGTTAGATAAAGAACGCTTTATAAAAAAAGAATGAAAAAATATAAAACTAGAAAAAATAAGTATGATAATAAATTGTATGTTTGTTATGTCTTATGTGTTCATTTTGTAAAATAAATCACAATTTTATTTAGGTAAAAAAATGTTAAAATGGTCCATAACCTCATAATAGACAAGAAGAATTGACTAGGGTTAGAGATCCATATGGGTAAAGATAGCCCATAAAATCAACAAGGAAAAAGTATTAAAAAATATATAATGTATTTATATCTTTTTTTTTCATTTAGTAGTGTGTGGTTTTGTGGTATAAAATTATTATATCTAGTACTTATCAACTATTGTCACTAATATTTTTTTGGTATAATATATAAGTTTAATTATAAAATATTTTATGTGTTTGATTATTGATGTATTAATAAAAAAATTAAATAAGTTTTAAATTTATTTTGGCTATAATTTTACTTTTTTATAATTATTTTGTTAATTTGAGCATAAATAGTTAACTTATTAATTAGAGAAAAGTTTTATTTTTTATACTAAATTTGTTAAATTTTTATTTTTTATTATAAATTTGTTAAAATTTTTATTTTTTATTATATTATTGGAAAAATAAATATTATTCATTATTCAGTATAATTTTGTGAATTATAATTATAAACTTATTTTTTATATATAAATTTATTGATATTTTTAAGTTATTATATTATTGTTTTCTTTTATAAATTTAGAGACCTCTAAAAAATTAAATTTTGCAATAAGAAGAAGTTAGAAATCTAAAACTAGTACTATTACATAATAGAAAATTCATGTTCCGATAAAATTTAATCATAATAACATAATTTTATTGATCGAACCTCCACAAAAATCTCGCCCCCTTTCCTGACATTTCTGGCCCCTTCCTGACATTTCTAGCTCCGTCACTAATTTAGATGCAAGCACAACAAAGCTTCATATATTAGAATATCGATCAATTCAGAGCTCTATTAATATGTGTGAGCACACATTAGGTTCCCTTGTTATTTACATGAGAATTTAGAGGTGGCAATTTTGACCCACACCCATTTACCCATCTGAAACATTCAGGACGTTTCTCCAAGAATGAAGCCTAGCCTGAGGCTCCCCTGAGATTGTCTGATTACTGGAGTTAGCCTCTGAGAGTCCCCTGAGGTAACCTGCACAGAAAAAAGAGAGACTTGGGGTGGTCTCCGGGGTCTGACTCCGATGCTTAAGTTAGAGATATTCTCTTGAGAGTTATCAATGTACTAGAATGAGAGTACGATACCTGATACCCTGGATGGCATGGGTTTATATAGTGGTAGGAACAATCCCCTTGAGCCCAGGAATCCTTGTCCTAATAGGCTTTGGAGTCCTCCTTCGCTGTAGTGAGTCAGAGTCCCCCTAGGATTAGGAACCCCCCTTGTGATGAGAGTCCCCCGTGACTTAGGATTCAAGGTATCAGGACATATAATGGGCTAACGTGAGCCTAACATAAAGTGGGCGTCCCGGGCCTTTTGAGCTTAAAGGAGTGATTCGTGTCACAAGTCCCCCCCCCCTTAATAGTGCTAATGTCAAAGACTTAGCTTGATGGTGATTTCATTCTTTGGCGAGTCGTCGTGCAGTAACGCTTCTTTTAAACAATGGTGAACCCGTAGACATCTACATTTGATGAGAATCACCTCTTCTTAACATGTCTCTTTTGGAAGATCAGTGTTATATGCGTGAGTGTCAAAGAGTACCAGAGACTGCAATCAATGTGAAATGGATGTAATTGACACGTGTCCCATTAAGTAGTCATGTCTGTGTAGTTTCCTAGATGAGACTGTACACGTCTGTTGAGTTACCTTTTTGAGTTCAAAAACATTCAAACTTCTCTCTCACCTTTCACATCCCTAGACAAAGCATTTCTCAATTTCTCTGTTTTCTCCTTCAATGGTCCTCTTCTCCCCTACCGGCAATGATGATCATCAAAATGCCAGCGCTTCGATCACCATTTGTCCTCCAACACACTGCCATTTCTACTGCTATCGTCAGGCCATCTGTCGAGCCAGATACATGAATTGTTCAAAAAAGATAAAGAAAATAATCAAGGATGATCACTGATCCACATCATCTTCATCAGGGAAGATGGTGTTCATAAATGAGAAGTCGGAGCCAGGAAATTGACGTTGTGCAGCGTCTCAAAGCTTTTCCCGATACTTGATGATCGTTCCACCAATAGAGCGCCTTAGGAGAGCACTTTCATCCTTAAGTTGAGTAACTTTAGCCTATAAAGGCTCAGCACTCGCCCTCAAGTCGGTGTTCTCCTTCTCCAGTTGATTCCCCTTCTCCGTTAATAATTACAACTAGGCTTCGAGATCAGCTTTTTCCTTATTGCACTTTTCTTTGATGCGCTTCATTTTATCCTGCTCCTTCTTCAGCTCAGCATCTGCCATAGTAGTCGCCTTATCCACTGCGGCTTGAACCTGAGCTTGTACATCTTTCACTACTCTCTTGTGAGCTGAACGCTTCGCCTGATACTTATATTTCATCGTTCGAACAAGGTTCAGCATCTGAAAAGAATACATGAGAAAAAGTCAGCAACTTAGAATATAAAGAAGAAAAGAAGAAGATATCAAATATGAAACAGAAACTTACTGAAAGCATGTGCTCTTGAACCTGCAAGGCGAGTGAGTTATGCGTCCGCCCTGAAAGACCTTCCATGTCAGTTGGAAGCCTAATTTCTCTGTTAATCAGGGCGGTAACTCTATTATCTTTGACGGTGGGATTCCCCAGCTCGTCCACCCATTCTTGAGCATAAGTGCTCACATCAGCAAGCTCGCCCTCAGAGCTAGAGGATCCATCATTAACGGTCTCCAACAACTGAGAGCGAGTCTTCCTTTTTGTAACTGCAGCTTTCATTCCCACCTTCACCAGTCTTTTTCTCTTCCTGCTCACCTCAAAGGGTCGCTTCTGAGATACTTCAGCCACGGTCCCCTCTACAGGTGGAGTGGGCTCAGCAGCAGTTGCATTAGCTCCTGTGGGAGGAGTAGTTGATGGGTTCACCTCCTTAGCTCCAGCTCCTGCTTTGGCCATCATAGCTGCAAAATTGAATCTCGGCATCTATACAGGAATAAATAAATCAATATAAGTAAAAGGGAGCAAAGTATAAATACCATTGGAAGGTGAAAGGCTGGGTTCGCCAGCTTCAGCTCCTATGTTGGTTTCTTCCCCTTCAAAATCCTCCTCAGATTCATCCGTTAATTCTGGGCCAAAGGATCTGGTCTTAGGGGCATAATCCTCTCCATAAAGGTGTTTTTTAAGGAGGGTTTCAAGATGGACTATTGGGAGTTCAGATAAGAATTGGGCGACCTCCACAGAGGTGCTGGCTAACGTCCTCACCCGTTTAGGTTTCTTGAGAGGAGTAGACTAGCTATTGGGGATTTGTCCCCACCCTGCTTCACAGGTGACTATGAAAAAGTTGTCCCGCCACCCTTTTAAATGGTTCTTAAAACCTTCAAATCTCTTCTTAATTGCCTGAAAGGTGACGTATTTAGAAGTTCCTACTCTCTCCACTATGCTGTATGCATTTAGGAAGATTTTGAGGGTAAGGAGGTAGCCTTTTGGTTGATAAAGAATTTACGTGGCGGTGAATAGCTTGTAGGCATTTAGGTGAAGGCGAGCCAACGGACATTGTAAGGTTTATCGTCTAATTGAAGGAATGGCTGAACTGCTTTTAACTATTTGGGGTTTACAGTGCTATAAGTATTTTGAGATGTTGACATGTTCACTTGAGGGTGTGACCTTGGGCAATTGTTTTGGTTGACACTATTGGACGAATAAGAGGAAATTGAAACAACTGATGGTCTGCCCTGGGGGGTTGATGTGGAAGATGAAGAGGTTAATATGTAAAAAGATGGAATCACCATGAACGGATGAACAGCCTAAGTCCTACCTAGACAAAGTCCCAAAAAAACAATTATCAGATTAAATAGGACTCACAGTTATCGCAACAAACGACATACATCCACAGATGCACTTTCAGGCAAAGATTTTGTCAAATATGAGACAGGCATATAAACCAGCCCTAAAGTTAAGGGCAATTGATTAATTACAAATGGATATCATAATGAAACACAGTATATCGGCAATGGCCAACACAAACAAGTTCCAGAATGTACTAAGTGCAACTAGAGCATCAACACAAATCTCATTGACCACAAAAGTGAATGAAAGAATGAAAGAGAAAGGGCTTACTGTGATTATCGAAGCGTTTTGACTGGCTCGACAGATGGCCTGACGATAGCAGTAGAAGCGGTGGTGTGTTGGAGGATAAATGGTGATCGGAGCACTGGCGTTTTGATGATCACCGTTGCCAGTGGATCTGGTGTGATGGGAGGAGTTCCTAACGGTAAGGGTGGAAATCCTGGAGTTTGAGGATTCTTCATCCCAAGAGTTAAAGTATGTCGAGGAGTTTGATTAGGAGTGGGAACTAAAAACCTAAGTGGTTGTTGAGTGGAGAGAGTCCTTTGAGTAGTTCCGGGTGGTTGTGGCATCCACGCCGGAAGTCTCCCTGAGCCGAAGAAGCTAGGAGGTAAGCCATAGGGGGGGTTGTTATTCGTCATGATGAACTATGTTTGAATTAAAACAGTCCACGCTCACCGCACCAATGAAACGTTCAGGATGTTTCTCCAAGAATGAAGCCTAGCCTGAGGTTCCCCTGAGATTGTCTGATTATCGGAGTTAGCCTCTGAGAGTCCCCTGAGGTAACCTACATGAGTTAGCCTCTGAGAGTCCCCTGAGGTAACCTACACAGAAAAAAGAGAGACTTGGGGTGGTCCCTGGGGTCTGACTCGGATGCTTAAGTTAGAGATATTCTCTTGAGAGTTATGAACATACTAGAACGAGAGTACGATACCTGATACCCTGGATGGCAAGGGGTTTATATAGTGGTAGGAACAATCCCCTTAAGCCCAGGAATCCTTGTCCTAATAGGCTTTGGAGTCCTCCTTCGCTGTAGTGAGTCAGAGTCCCCCTAGGATTAGGAACCCCCCTTGTGATGAGAGTCCCCCTTAACTTAGGATTCAAGGTATCATGACATATAATGGGCTAACGTGAGCCTAACATAAAGTGGACCTCTTGGGCCTTTTGAGCTTAAAGGAGTGATTTGTATCACCATCCATACCCACTCACTATATAGGGTTATCGATGATAAGTGGGTTAGTTATATTTTAAATGGGTGAGAAATAGGTAATAACATTTTTAACCCTCTAATACATGGTTCATAAAAGGGTTGGATATAGGTATCCAATAAAACCATTTAATTATTAAATAAAATATTTTATAATTAAGATAATAATTAATTTGATTCAAAAATTTGTCAAAACTATTTATTAAGTAAAATGGAGTAAAATTCAATAATAATAAACTGTAATTATTTTTTAATTCAAAAATATAATACACTTATTTTTAAGGTTTTAGTCAAATACTATGATACAAATGGATAGTTTGGTTACATTCAAAAGCTAATTTTCTTTTTTAACTTGATGATGATAACAGTAAGCAACTACCTAATGTATATTGACAATAATTAAAAAAAAAACAAAGTCAAAGATTAGCACTAGATAATTGAATTTGCAAGGTGTGCAAGTGGACAACTTGTTAGCATGATTGGTAAGTGGTCCTTTGCCTATAAATAGGACCGCTCTCATTCATTTGGGAATCATCCAAAAACACACGGGAACCATGTAGTGGAGAGAGTTATTTGCTCTGGTGAGAGAGCAAACAGGTTCTGCTGGGTGTGGTCATTTTGGGTGTGTTATAATTTTGAGAAAATTGTGAGGGTTAGAGGGTTTGGGTAAAATTCTCTGGGTACCCTCTGGGTATTTTTCTCGGGTTTTGGGTGTGAGAAAAATATTGTATTTTATATTGTGTTGTTGTAATAATTTTCCACACAGTGAATATTTTTCTCAGTTATCTATTGACAACGGTCGTGGTTTTTCTCTAATTTTGAAGTTTTCCACGTAAATTCTTGTCTTGTTAATTTCTCTGTGGTTGTTTGACTATTTTTATTATTTTATTAAAGGTAGTCCGTGGGGTAATAGGGGAATTTTTCCCAACAACTGGTATCAGAGCCTTCTTGGGGTTTTAATATCTACTTATCGTTTGCTCTGTGGTTGCCACTAAGGTGGGCTCTCCACATCAAAAAATAAGTTAGATTATTATTTACTCTATTTTTATTAAGCCTACAAGTACCTTTGGTGCTGTGGAGTTTTAGTGTGTGTTTTACGCTAAAATAAAACGCGAGAAAAATGTCAACAACAAAATTTGATGTTGAGAAGTTTGATGGCAAGTAAAAATCAAGGATGTGTTAATCCAGTATGGATTGCAAAAAGGGTGGAGCTGGTTCGGTCAAATAGTTCAAAAAGATGTTACCACTGTTGTCTCCCTTGAAGAGAGAGATAGTGAATTTTCATTAAAAGAAAATATATGTCCTCATGGTATGATTGCTACCACTAGAGATGCCATGAAAGAGGATATATGATTGGTAGCATGTCCACGGATTTGCACACGGGCATTGGCTGATAATTATGCAAGGTGTGTGGTGGAACAAATAGAGAAATGTCGATGGCTAATGAACTTCCGGAAAATCAACATGGAAGTCACACCATAATTTATTAGTGAATTTTTTCGACATTGACTAAGGTGAAATTCTTGGAATTGATATTAATTCCAAGTGGGTATACTCATGGAATTGATATTAATTCCAAGTGGGTATACTCTTTATGGTGGAGTATGATAATTCTTATTTAAAAATTATGATTGTCGGTGATAGATAATGTTTCATAGCGGGCATTTTTTTTAAATTATGGTGGAGATTGTTTAGAATATGAAAAAAAAAACAAAGTCAAGGGTTAGGCACCGGATCATTGAACCTGCAAGGTGTCCAAGTGGACAACTTGTTAGCGTGATTGTTAAGTTGTCCTTCACCTATAAATAGGACCGCTCTCATTCATTTGAGAATAATCCAAAAACACATGAGAACCATGTAGTGGAGAGAGTTGCTTGCTCTAGTGAGAGAGTAAACAGGTTCTGTTGGGTGTGGTCATTTTGGGTGTGTTATAATTTCGAGAAAATTGTGAGGGTTAAGAGGGTTTGGATAAAATTCTTTGGATACCCTCTGGATGTTTTTCTCGAGTTTTGAGTATGAGAAAAATATTGTATTTTATATTGTGTGGTTATAATAATTTTTCACATAGTGTATTTTTCTTGGTTGTCTTTTGACAACGGCCATGGTTTTTCTCCGATTTTGGAGTTTTGCATGTAAATCCTTATCTTGTTAATTTCTCGTGGTTGTTTAGCCATTTTTATTATTTTATTAAAGGTAATCCGTGGGGTAATAGGGGAATTTTTCCCAACAATGTACACGTACCCTTCAAAACAAAATTCACATGTAACAGAATAATATATATTTATTTCACCTGGAACCATGATTATTCACATACAAATAAAAGTTTTTTATGAATATTTTTTAAAGAAAATTGTTGCATATGTATATCGTGAAAACTCTTATTTTTAATTGGAAAGATAAAATGCAATCGGTTTGA